>CM024766.1:107251414-107363119 GCA_014218235.1 Colocasia esculenta
TCTTGCTTAATCTTTATATGAGAGGCTTTTGAATAGATCCGTTGAAGAGATCCTTTGGAGCTCTTCTAGTCGTTGCTGATCTTCTCTTCATTTGTCTTAATCAGACTCTGGTGGTCTTCGAGGTCTGTAAGCATAGAAGAGAGTGTTAGCATAAAAGAGTGTTTACAAGATAACAGTGCATGCTACTGTGTTTCTGTTATCATGCTAAAAACTGATAGGTCATATCTTTTTCTGAAAAGACTCTGAGATACACATGCAGCCTTTTTGTCAGAAGATAATTTAGGCGCCAAAAACACTTCAGAGTATTATAAGAAATCTATGTTTAAATTGAAGTGAATCGATGTAAGAATGACTTATCATATCGTTATGACTATTGAATCGTTGTGCAAGTAAATCGTTGTGAGAGCAAATCGTTGTTCTCACTTAACAAATCGTTATAGCTATCAAATCATTATGAGACTTATTAAATCGATGTGAGAAGCAAATCGTTGTTCTCACTTATCAAATCGTTATGAAAATGAAATTGATATGAGAGCAAATCGTTGTTCTCACTTATGAAATAGTTATGCGAGCAAATCGTTATGACCCTTAACGAATCGTTATAGAAGGCAAATCGATGTGAGGACAAATCGTTGCGCTCACTAATCAAATCGTTATGAACCTTAGCGAATCGTTATGGAAGGCACTAAACAAATCATTGTGGGGCTTATAAAACCTATTAAAACCAAATCATTGTAGCGCTTATAAAATAGATTGAAACCAAATCGTTGTAGCGCTTATTAATTTGACACTTGAACTGAAATCGATGTATATAGATTAGACATTGATTTTATCATTTTAGTGCACCATAAAATAATCATAAATATTGATGAAACAGTCTAATCATAAATTTTGTTAGCACTAAAATATGAAGGTAATAAAGAGTGGTTCAACAAGGATGAGTACGGCTAAAATGCGCCCAAGCTTCACCATCGGCAGGATGATTGATTTCACCATCATTACGACAGACTCTTTCCGCATGCCAAGTCATATGTCTAGCTGTCTTCGAGGACATGAACAACCGCTGCAATCTAGGTGTGATCGGAAAGTACCGCAGTGACTTATATGGAAAATCCTTCTGCTTTGACTTGTCTCCTCTCTTAGGCTTGAATCTATCATGCCTACAAATACAACATGATGTCTTATCTGCATCATCTTTGTAGTACAACATACAATGATTAGGACATGCATCAATTTTTATAAAACCAAACCCCAGATCATTCACCATCTTCTTCGCACGGTAAAAATCATCAGGCAACCTCTCTGATTGAGGAAGCATACTCTTGACGAGTAAGAGAAGTCGATCAAAACAACTCTCACATATATGAAATTCAGACTTCAAATTCAGTAACTGCGACACTGCAGACAACCGTGTATGCTTCTCACAACCATCCCATAATGGCTCATCAGCATCTCGAAGTAATTGATAAAATCTCTTAGTTGTATCATTCGGCACTTCTTCATTTGTTTGGTCATTATGAATATTGAACTCCGGACCAGCAGCATCAATAACTATGTCTACGTACATACTTGTGGAGGCAAAGTTGGCTGGTTCAGACGACTGAATATTAAACTCACCATGAGACGACCATAACTCATAATGGGCAACAAATCCTCTCATATACAAATGATGTTGCACATCTCATGTCGATATCCACTTTCTATTCTTACAAGCCGAACACGGACATCGGATGTTACCCATCGGATCAACTTCTATTGATGAATTCCTCAATGCAAACTGAATGAAACTGTCAATTCCATCTTTAAACTCCTCTGTCACAACTCTATTAACTATTCCAAGGTACATCCATGACCGATTCTCATAAGAAATTTTTCCTACACAGATTAAATGTCATGTCACGTTATAAAACCCACCCAACACACCCTCACATCGTTCCAATAAGTCAAAATGAATAGGTAGGACATATTATTAAGATTATCACTTTTTACCCATCTGTAAATATTTGATCGCACTCAGATGACCATTTACAATGTGTTTGTATAATTTTCTGAAAATTTCGGCAGCATCTCCCCACACCTCTCCGATATACCAAAAATATTTATTGATTAAGATATTTTCTTAAATACTTACTAATAAGTGGTTAAGAAAATATTTTAAATCAATAAAGGTATATCAGAGAGAAGTGAGTAGAAGCACCCGAAATTTTCAACAAATAATACAAACACAGTGTAAATGACCACCTAACTGCGATCAAACATTCACAGACTGTCCAAAACGGGACAATTCAAGACTTTGAGTTAGATATACACGTTCTCATCATTGAAAATAAGACTCGTGCATATCAATTCCAAAGTCTTGAACGGGAAGGTTCATTGACACGGGCTTAACACTCTCTCGTGAGGTGTGTGCAGTGATAAATTGCTATACATGCATAGATCAAATTTAAAAATCACATAAATATTAAAGAAAAATGAAAACAAATTATTACATGTGAACAAGTGCAATATTAAATCAAATTTATACATACATGTAAATGAATTATATTAATGTAAGAACTGCAATACTAATCAAGAAAAAAAATTACAAGTGAAGTATGATTTATGGCCGAGATAAACAAACTAACTTAAGAGTAGGCATATGTCCTCATCTCAAAATTATCCATATCTATCTAAAAAATTTGAATAATCTAACTTGGAAAGGGGACTAGGTTGTCAGTGACAGATCTAAGATTTTCATGTAGTGGGTGCACCTTTAAACTTATGTTCTTGGTCTAGTGGAGTCAGTCCTTAAATCTGCCTTAGCAATAAGAACTTGATTATTGGAATAAACAAATTTCGCAACTTTGTATCCATATGGATCTACCTGGAACCTTTTGTTTTTTGAAATCCTGCTTCCAAAAATTAGAAACAACTTAAAGTGACATCCTATGTACTATTTGATGCATATGTTGAGGACCGGGGAATTGCTTTACTTTTATTCACATGATGGCAAAGAGCCGTGATGTTTCCATACATTTTGGTCTTGAAGGTTGGAATATATCAACGTTGGAGTTCTGAAGATCTCTGTTTTCTGGTCTTTGAAGGATAGTGAGAGAGGAGGAGTATCTAAGCAGTATTGTTTATTTCACATCACAAACTTGAACTAAATTGAACGTGGGCCTGAACAATGGTTCACTGGCACTTTCAGAAATCAGCACCATTTGGGTCATTTTGGCTGTTTATCGCCATTTTTATCTGTATGGGCTTATCCTACGTTTTCTTGCGTGGTTAAGTTGTTGGGACTAGTCCGACCTGAGAGGAAAGATCATGGGCTTACATGCCTCAATCTATGATGCTCGTAGCTATAGAAGAGAAGAGAAAAGAAAAGAAACGAAAAGAAAACGACTCAAAGGCGATTCCATTTAAGAAGATGTTTTTACATGTAATGTTTAAGAACCCCTCGTAAGTGCAACAAGTACACAAGTAGAAGTTCAACTAATATTTCTCTTTGTTTTATAATATAAGTGTAGTAAATTAATGTTGGTTGTTTTATTTCATATAATTAATTCATATGAAGAAGATGAAATGTAACTTAAGAAAGAGAGAGAAATGCCCAAATTTCCATGTCTTATCTTAAATTTTATCATCTTATACACACGGATTATATAACAATGTATTCACCGGCCTTCTTTCGTACAGCTCCATGTAACCCCTGGGTACCAAAGAATTCATAGTTCCTTGGTCTAAATACCTTCATTAATCTTTCTGATCACAACGGAAGCCATAGATTTCAAACTTTTCTTAATCCACAGAATAGACTTGTATCAGCTGACAGGCTCTGTGAGAAAACCGTTCTCTATGGTCGGTGTTTCGATTTGGAATTGCTGCAATTGCATGGGAAAGTTTTCTCCATTTATAAAGATAGCACTCGAGCTTATTCCGAATTTGTGACATACCCTGATCAAGAATATCATATTAATAAAGTTCAGCAAGATTTTCAATATATTCTAGAGCTAACGGATAGATACTATCTACTCTAAATGCATGTACACTAATGTGAGATTTAACAAGTTCCATTCGAATGTGTATGTGGCTGCAGATAGCATTCACCCATCTCAAAACATGCAAATATGTCTTGGGCAAATGGTGTACTCATCTGTCTCAAAACATGTAAAAAATATTCTCTAAGAGATTAACTGTTTTCAAACTAAGATATTTGTCTTCACATAATAGTAAAATTCACCGTCATGTAAGGAGATAAACTCCGATTGGACATGCACCCCTCATGATTTTTAAAGTACAAAATATGGGGGAGGGGGGGGGGACGGTGGGAGAGGGGACTGTGGGGGAGGGGGGGGGGGGGACGGTGGGGGAGGGGACTGTGGGGGGGGGGGGGACTATGGGGGATGGTGGGGGAGGGGACTGTGGAGGAGGGGGGGACAGTGGGGGAGGGGGGTTACGGTCGTCAGCGGAGGGGGGGGGGGGACTGTGAGGGGAAGGGGGATGGTCGTCGGCAACTGGGGACTGTAGGGGAGGGGGTGGGGGGGGGAGGGGGGGGGGAGGAGACATACCGACGGCGAGCTACAGGCGGGGGAGGCGGCAGCAGGGCGGCGGCAGGGCACCGCGGGTAGCTAGCGGCGGCGGCGCGGGGACACGACGACCACTACAAGAAAAAGCGGCATTTCCGACGGCCATAATCCGTCAAAAATCCGACGGAAATCCATCGGAAAGGGTGCCTTCCGACAACTTTCTGTCGAACGATCGTCGAAAAACGTCAGTCGGAAAATTTTGGTCAGAAATTACCGACGGAACCTGAATCTGTTGGCAATCCGTCGGAAATTTTGACAGAATATTCCGTCGAAAAATTCGTCGGTAACTTCCGACCGAAACTAGTTGGAAAATATTATCAGAAACTTGGTCAGTGTATTCCGACCAAAGACCGTCAGAAAATCTGTCGGAACGTCGGTCGGCAACTTCCGACGGAAAAAATCCGTCGAAAAATATTTCGTCGGAACTTCCGACAGAAATGCCGATGGATAAGTTCCGTCGGCCAACTACAAATTTCCGACAGATCACATCCGTCGGAAAACCCATCGAAAATTTGTAATATTTTTTTTTAAATTACAGAAATAAACAATGATAAATTACAAAACCTGTTAAAATATACATGCATTCCACAATAACAGGTACTCACAATGAAACATAAAATCATAAAACATAACAAATATAAAATCATACACAATAATAAATGCTAAAAATCAAGAAAGGTCTGCTGGATCGTCCGCCGTCCCCGCCTCATGATCGTCAAGTGCCGGAGGATCCTATATTAAAAAAAATAATATGAGAAACATTAATAAAAATTAATATACAAACATTATTTTTAAAAATTAAATTTAAAACATGTGATTATTCCTCAAGTTTAATTAGAAAATATTTTGGATCCTTTAGACTTGGGTTTTTTTAGATTAGTCATTTGAACGCCCAACCCAATCCGAGAATCCAATTCGGATTCCGTCAGTTCGCACATGTCACTTTCATCCACCCGGTCGTGTAGGAGCGAACGACATGCCGATCAGATCCCTATTTGGGATTTTGGACCCCCGAGTTGCTTGTTCTGATCCTTTACCTTGGGTATTTTTTAGATTAGTCATTTGAACGCCCAACCCAAACCGGGAATCCAATTTGGATTCCGTCAGTTCGCACATGTCAATTTCACCTACCCGGTCGTGTCGGAGTGAACGACACGTCGATCGGATCCCATTTTGGGATTTTGGACCCCCGAGTTGCGTATTTTGATCCTTTAGACTTGAGTTTTTTTTAGATTAGTCATTTGAATGCCCAACCCAATTCGGGAATCTAATTAAAATTCCGTCACTTCGCACACGTCAATTTCACCTACCCGATCGTGTCGGAGTGAACGACACGTCGATCGGATCCCATTTTGGGATTTTGAACCCCTGGGTTGCGTGTTTTGATTCTTTAGACTTGAGTTTTCTTTAGATTAGTCATTTGAACGCCCAACCTAATCCGGGAATCCAATTCGGATTTCGTCAGTTTGCACACGTCACTTTTACCCACCCGGTCGTGTCCGAGTGAACGACACACTGATCAGATCCCTATTTGGGATTTTGGACCCCCGGGTTGCGTGTTTTGATTCTTTAGACTCAGGTTTTTTTTAGATTAGTCATTTGAACGCCCAACCCAATCCGGAAATCCAATTTGGATTCCATCAGTTTGCACACGTCACTTTCACCCATCTGGTCGTGTCGGAGTGAACGACACGCAGATCAGATCCCTATTTGGGATTTTGGACCTCCCGAGTTGCTTGTTCTGATCCTTTATCTTGGGTGTTTTTTAAATTAGTCATTTGAACGCCCAACCCAAACTGGGAATCCAATTCGGATTCCGTCAGTTCGCACATGTCAATTTTACCTACCCGGTCGTGTCAGAGCGAACGACACATCTATCGGATCTTATTTTGGGATTTTGGACCCCCGGGTTGCGTGTTTTGATCCTTTAGACTTGAGTTTTTTTTAGATTAGTCATTTGAACACCCAACCCAATCCGGGAATCTAATTAAAATTCCGTCACTTCGCACACGTCAATTTCACCCACTCGATCGTGTCGGAGTGAACGACACATCGATCAGATCCCATTTTAGGATTTTGGACCCCCAGGTTGCGTGTTTTGATCCTTTAGACTTAGATTTTTTTTAGATTAATCATTTGAATGTCCAACCCAATCTGGGAATCCAATTTGGATTCCGTCATTTCGCACACGTCACTTTCACCCACTCGGTCGTGTCGGAGCGAACGACATGCCGATCAGATCCCTATTTGGGATTTTGGACCCCCCGAGTTGCTTGTTCTGATCCTTTACCTTGGGTATTTTTTAGATTATTCATTTAAACGCCCAACCTAAATCGAGAATCCAATTCGGATTCCGTCAGTTCGCACATGTCAATTTCACCTACCCGGTCGTGTCGGAGCAAACGACACGTCGATCAGATCCCATTTTGGGATTTTGGACACCCAGGTTGCATGTTTTGATCCTTTAGACTTGGGTTTTTTTTTAGATTAGTCATTTGAACGCCCAACCCAATCCGGGAATCCAATTAAAATTTTGTCACTTCGCACACGTCAATTTCACCTACCCAATCGTGTCGGAGTGAACGACACGTCCATCGGATCCCATTTTGGGATTTTGGACCCCCGGGTTGCGTCTTTTGATTCTTTAGACTTGAGTTTTTTTTAGATTAGTCATTTGAACGCCCAACCCAATCCGGGAATCCAATTCGGATTCTGTCAGTTCGCAGACGTCACTTTCACCCACCGGTCGTGTCGGAGCGAACAACACGCCGATCAGATCCCTATTTGGGATTTTGAACCCTCAGGTTGCGTGTTTTGATTCTTTAGACTCGGGTTTTTTTTTAGATTAGTCATTTGAACGCCCAACCCAATCCGAGAATCCAATTTGGATTCCTTTAGTTTGAACACGTCACTTTCACCCACCCAGTCGTGTCGGAGTGAACGACACGTCGATCAGATCCTTATTTGGGATTTTGGACCCTCGAGTTGCTTGTTCTGATCCTTTACCTTGGGTATTTTTTAGATTAGTCATTTGAACGCCCAACCCAAACCGGGAATCCAATTCATATTCTGTCAGTTTGCACACGTCAATTTCACCTACCCGGTCGTGTCAGAGTGAACGACACATCGATCGGATCCCATTTTGGGATTTTGGACCCCCGGGTTGCGTGTTTTGATCCTTTAGACTTGAGTTTTTTTTAGATTAGTCATTTGAACGCCCAACCCAATCTGGGAATCCAATTTGGATTCTGTTAGTTCGCACACGTCAATTTCACCTACCCGGTCATGTCGGAGCGAACGACACGTCGATCGGATCCCATTTTGGGATTTTGGACCCCCGAGTTGCGTGTTTTGATTATTTAAACTTGGGTTTTTTTTTAGATTAGTCATTTGAACGTCCAACCCAATCCGGGAATCCAATTCGGATTCCGTCAGTTCGCACACGTCACTTTCACCCACCCGGGCTGGGGAGTGCCCTCTGCATAGCGATCTGCCATCGTCCTGTCGTAGGTCTCCTATAGAATAAATTAAAACTAAATTATTGAAATCAAATTATTTTAATATCTTAATTGAATTAAAATTTATATTTCGACTTACAGCAATCGTGCGAGCACTCTCGCTGTCATAGTCATCTGTCCCCTTCTGCTTATGAGTCCGATCAAATAACTCGCGAAAAGTAGGGGCACGCTCGAGCTCGTGACGCTTACAATTCAACAAAATTAGTTAGTTTCAAAATAATAATTAATGTGTTAAGCAATTGATCAATAATATGCTTACCAATTTTTGGCTGTGGGTCGCATAAGATACGGACCCACTAGTATGTGCATTATTCTCCGGATGAGTTAATCGGTTGCGTTTTGCCGCATGTGACCGCTTCTGCCATGGTCCAGTAGCCCAACGATGACAAAGGGACTGCCAATAGTCCCTCCTCAGCTAAACAGGGCCGTAATCTAGCCAAGTCATAGGATCCCGACTGCTTGTGGTCTTCAGCCTTGTCCCGGGCCTCATACATCGACTTTCTTAAATTAGTCTGGGCAGTAGACTCCCAGATAGCTCGAGCTCGAGGGAGATCCTCGGATTTCGTGAATGCATACCTCCGCTGTAAAGAAATAAAATTACTCAACTTTGTGCACTAACAGAGATGGTAAATAAAGAAATGACTTCAAATCAGTAAAAATTAATAATACTGTGAACATGACAAATAATAAATCCCGGACAGGCACCAGGAACTCTCTCCATGCATCCACTGGTCCTGGAATGTGTACGTGGACCAGCGTCGTAATATAGAGGGAAGTAGAACCAGGATCTATCTTCCCCCTGCAATTGCACATTAATTTTGTACATGAACTGTATAACATAAATAACAAATACAGTAAGTTTGAAGTGATCAAGTTTACCCTGAAATCCAACATGACTGCCGTCCAGGTAGCTGAGGCCCCTCTTCATCTGCTGCTGGATGCTGGCTCTCCACCTCTGTTAAAAACAATTAAGTACACTATTGTTTTATAAATTGGAAGATAAGAAATGTACTAATCTATGGAAACATACATGTACCTGGTGGTGAGGAAGAAGGGAAAGGTGGCGCTACTGGCGTGGTCGGAGAGGCGGTCCCTGTAAAATTATATACACATTAGAAAATATGAATTTAATATGAACAATAATATATAGATTTTTGTGTTTCCATATACATATACTTGTCGCTGGGATGACCGGCGTGGACGGGGAGGCAGTCCCTGCAAAATTGTATGTATGTTAGAAAATATGAATTTAATATGAACAATAATATATAGAGTTTTGTGTTTCCATATACATATACCTGTCGCCGGGACGACCGGTGTGGGCGGGGAGGCAGTCCCTGCAAAATTGTATGTGCGTTAGAAAATATGAATTTAATATGAACAATAATATATAGATTTATGTGTTTACATATACATATACCTGTCGTGGACGGGGAGGCGGACCCTCGGCCTACGAAGGTGGAAACCCTCCGACTCCGTCCTCCACATACCATATCTCTATTGGATAAATAAAGATATAACATGTCATCAGCACTCAAATTTGAAGTAGCTATTGAATAACATATAATTAGCAACAACACTCAGTTCTTACAAAATTTTATAATATTATCTATATTCATCATCAGATGCTGAAGATATATTTAATTCAGCATCATCTTCGTCATCCTCCTCGAATTCGTCCTCATCATCAGGGGACTCTTCCTCCTCATCAGACTCCATCTCCTACTCAAGGGCATTTGGATCAACTTCTTCCTGTTCGTTATCCTTATATAAGCAAATTGGTTCATTTATATCATCAACACTAAACTTCGTAGAAGCCACCAACTCTCGTGCGTCACTTCGATCTGATTGGAAAAAATTATCATTAACACCTTCGAGCTCATCATCAGTCGGGACAAGCTCATACTCATGGAATAGCCTTGATTTCATTCTACATGCAGCCCACCAATCTCTCAATTTGAGGGACGAATAATTTGAATAATAAACTTGTTGGGCTTGTGCCGCCAGGATGAATGGCTCATACGTACTCAACTTGGACTTATGCTTGACATCGACAATCCCATATGTTCTGTCATTACAAATAGAGGTTGGATCAAACCAATGACACTTGAAGAGGAATACATTGTTGCCTTGTCCCAAAAATTGCAGTTCAATGACTTCTTCGAGAATGCCATAATAGTCTATTTCATTTTCATTGTAAGCACTTCCCTTCACACATACGCCGCTGTTCATCGTAGACTTATTTCGTCCATAATCTATCGTGTGAAATCGGTATCCATTCATAATGTAGCCTGGATAGACACGTACAATCTTCGAGGGCCCATAACTGATCTCTTGTACTCTTGAATCAGTACTAAAACCTTGTTCAACCTATTATTAAAAAAAGGATAGACAATGACAAATTACAACAACTAAGTATGCATACGAGCATAACACTTATGCTTCAAAATATTTAAACACTTACTCGAGATCTTAACCAAGTAGGAAAAGACTTCTTCCATTCCTTTTCAACCTGCACGTCAGTCAGACGTGGATTCCATTGCAGTATGACCGAGTCAAACTCTCTGCAATGTAAATGTCACCCAACCTCTAAGTTCTATAGTATTGCTCGCAAATGATGTGCATCATTAGTGTTGAGAGCTTACTCAATGTAGGGGTGTAGTTCTGCGCAATTCATGAATATGTAGATCTCCACAGCTACCAAGCCCCAGATCAATCACCATCTTCTTCGCACAGTAAAAATCATCAGGCAACCTCTCTGATTGAGGAAGCATACTCTTGACGAGTAAGAGAAGTCGATCAAAACAACTCTCGCTCATATGAAATTCAGACTTCAAATTCAGTAGCTGCGACACTGCATACAACCATGCATGCTTCTCACAACCATCCCATAATGGCTCATCAACAACTCGAAGTAACTGATAAAATCTCTGAGCTGTATCATTCGACACTTCTTCATTTGTTTGGTCATCATGAATATTGAACTCCGGACCAGCAACATCGACAACCATGTCTACGTACGTACTTGTGGAGGCAAAGTTGGCTGATTCAGACGACTGAATATTCAACTCACCATGAGACGACCATAACTCATAATGGGCAACAAATCTTCTCGTATACAAATGATGCTACACATCCCATGTCGATATCCACTTTCTGTTCTTACAAGCCGAACACGGACATCGGATGTTACCCATCGGATCAACTGCTACTGATGAATTACTCAATGCAAACTGAATGAAACTGTCAACTCCATATTTAAACTCCTCTGTCACAACTCCATTAACTATTCCACGGTACATCCATGACTGATTCTCATAAGACATTTTTCCTACATAGATTAAATGTCATGTCACGAGTTAAAATCCAACACACCCTCACATCGTTTTAGTAAGTCAAAATGAATAGGTAGGACATATTATTTAGATTATCACTTTTTACCCATATGTGAATATTTGATCGCACTCAGATGACCATTTACTATGTGTTTGTATTATTTTCTAAAAATTTCGGCAGCATCTCCCCACACCTCTCCGATATACCAAAAATATTTATTGATTAAGATATTTTCTTAAACACTTACTAATAAGTGGTTAAGAAAATATTCTAAATCAATAAAGGTATATCAAAAAGGAGTGAGTAGAAGCACCCGAAATTTTCAACAAATAATACAAACACATAGTAAATGACCACCTAACTGCGATCAAACATTCACAGACTGTCCAAAACGGGACAATTCAAGACTTTGAGTTAGATATACACGTTCTCATCATTGAAAATAAGACTCGTGCACATCAATCCCAAAGTCTTGAATGAGAAGGTTCATTGACACAGGCTTAGCACGCTCTCGTGAGGTGTGTGCAGTGATAAATTGCTATAAATGGATAGATCAAATTTAAAACCCACATAAATATGAAAACAAAATATGTCATGTGAACAAATACAATATTAAAACAAATTCACACATACAGTAAATGAATTACATATAAACAAGTGCAATACTAAACAAATACATTAAAATAAGATTTGTAATACTAATCGATAGCCCTATTCACATAAGACAACTCAGATTGGGTAATAGAACTCCGACCCATATTGTGACTCCCCGATGCGGAATATCGGAGCGCGAAGGCAGTTGCAAGAAAAATGTATAGAGCGAATACTAGACATCAAACCATTGCACATTGAATAATACTAAAGCAAATCTTTCTCATTAATAACTTTTCAAATGTCTAGTTACAACCATTAATATCAGAGCCATTCTATAGGGCCCAATTACATTGCAATAAAAGGAAATAACTAACTACAACTCTAAGATAACATAATGACTCGAGGGTACTCCTGGCTTCACTCTTGGTCTTCCCTTCCTCCGTGAGTGTATGTGTCATCCTCGGTCTCACCTGAGAACACAACATCAAATAACGTAGGGTGAGCGATAAACGCCCAGTAGGACTTAAATCTCAGGCTCAAGCAGGCTTTAAATAGTTAACGCATTTAATGGCAGAGTATCTAAAGATAGCAGGTACAAGAGAGTCAAAATATAGCAAGAGATAGCACAACAGGTAACAGGATAGCACAATAGCACAAGTTCGAGTATGGTTTCCAAAAATAGCACAAGTATCGAGTATAGCACGAATAGCAGGATGGCCATACCACAACTAGCACAAGTATAATAATAGCACGACGAGTATAGCACTTGTTTGTCATTCTAGACATCGAGAGAGTATAGCACGTTTTGTGTTTTGATTGTCATATAGATAGTCGAGATAGATAACACTTGAGTGTAATGCCAAACACTCTGATCATTTAACTCTCATGGGCACTAGCACTTTCGGGCGCACATCCCAGGACCAGATCGGGCCCTTTATATATTGCCAGGCATTGGTTATATTATATCTTTAGACAATCAGTCAATGGCCAATATAGAGTACCAAGAATAGTTAAGAGCACTAGATGAATAGACGAGATAGTAGAGAGAACGTGAATAGACGAGCGAGTAGAGTATAGATGAGAGCTAAGGGTACATCACGTAAAACAATGAGTAACTGGCGATAGTAACAGTTGCACAACACACGCATGTCATATTGGCAATCAGGTGGAATTCACGATCTTCCCGCTGGCCATGTTATGCACAAGTCCAGAGGTCCGACGTGATTCAAGGTAAGAGCGAACTTCTAATAGCCGTTTGGATCATATCGATCCCTAAAGGTGTAATGGGTGTTAGGGTACAACCGGCTCGTCGACCATGTGGGAATCCATGATCAGAGGAGACTTACGGAGGCCTTGTGCAAGGGTTCACTAGTCCGGCAAAAGGAATATCCAACGGAAAGTTCACCACAAGCCAAGTAAAGTGTGTATATAAAAATAGGTGCTCGACGTTCTAGAGGAATTCTAGAACAGTAGAGCGTCGATATCGGTATATAAATAATGCAAGAAATGAATACAAGTCCTTTAAAATATGACAATTAATATACTTAATTGCAATAAATTACCAGATACATTATGAGATATTTTATGCCAGATTTCAGCCATATATGGATGGTTCATGTGTATGCATGTGTAAGAGAAATCATAGATAGAAAAGAAGTCGTGAATATGTTTTTTAAAGCATTCAATAAAGCTCTATTTTAAAACAGATGTTTTTACTGCGTGTATGACTGTTAAAAAGGCATAAGAATATTATAGAAAGTGAGAGCAATAAATCTTATGGATTTTCATCAAAAATCCTGTGAACGCGATGTACCTATGTAAGGGTCGCGATAGGGTCATGATGAAACGCGACAGGGTCTTGTACGGGTCGCGACAGGGTTGTCTGCTCAGGCGGCCAGAACGTGACGGGGTTTCCTGTCGCGTTCAGAACGCGACAAGATGTTGGTCGCGACGGCTCTGAGAACGCGGCTTGTCGAGCCGTCGCGTTCTCAGGTACTTCACTTGAGTTCGAGCGAGAAAAATGTTCTACATCGGATTGCGTGCCAACTTGACTTGTTTGGACATAGGGTACTTTGAAAAATCATAACTAATTACATAGTCGATGAAAAATCACGAAAGAAGTTGCAAATTAAAGTAGACATGTAAGGGTACTTCCAGTAAATCGGGATTAGAGAGAGAGAGCATGGTTCATACATGGTTTGAACATGAGTAAGAATGAGTTATTCAGAACATGACATAGAGATAAAGATTGATTAAATTCTATCAGCATGCTCGATGAAATTTGGGGATTTTAGGGGCAAAAGATCCCTAACAACATGAAGTATCTACAGTAAAAATTCCGTAGCATGTGATCAAGTATACATAGAGATTTGAATTAAACATGATGTCTCAGGGTTATCATGTTTGCAGATCTTCTAAAATCAAGAACAAAAGATTGGCTCGATGAAAATGAGGGAATCAAGAGGGCTTTTGTTCCTAGTGGTTGGAACTACCTACAGACGAGTTTAATTTAATTTTACTCGTGAAAATGCCTATCTTTGACTCGATTTGTCTTCTAGGGTTAAAATCTCTAAGAACGAGGAAGAAGCTCTAAGAACTCCTTCTCCCACGAGATCCTCTCCTCCTTGGCCTCTCCACGTCCAACAACCTTTGGCAACGAGCTAGGGTCGGCCAAGAGGGTTTAAGAGATGTATTTATGCATGTATAGGTTCCTATTCCTACTTCTATTCTAATTGCTCTTTAATTACGAGATTTCCTAACTCCAACCTTCCTTTCTTGCTTTCCAACCTCTATTTAGGTTAGGATGGGATCTAAATTCGTGCTAAATCATAAGGGGTAGGCTTAGGAATCCAATTCCAACCCTTATTACCTCTTTTAATGCTTAAAGAATCCTTTTCTATTTAGGAAATATTAAGACTCCGAATTTAGGGTATTTTCTTTTTATTTACTATTTGTAAATTCATATTTTGACCCAATAAGTTCTAGAGGATCCATTAAGTAAAGCTCATTACTCTTTTCCATTTAATGAGTTTTATTTAATGCTCTTTTCATTGAATATCCCTTTAGCTGAGTTTTTAATTTATTATTTAAATTTTTATTTTTCTCAAAAATTCAGGTTGCTACAGATATCGATCAAGAACACAAACTACCAACCATGTCTTACAACTTTTAACCCTCTTTCTATTGCAGTTGGAACTCCTATTCTTATTGGGTTCGTTCTAACTTCTAAATATTCTAAGTACAGAGATATATTTAATTATAGCAAATATCATTATTAAAATTCTACTTGCATGAAAAAATTAGAATAACAATTAATTTAATTATTTAATGTTCATGTTCCAACTAAAGAATTCTAATGGGATTCAATTTTCCTCAATGAGGATAAAGACAAAACGCAATGATGGACTCCTATATTATAGCAACTCAGTTCCCCACCCAAACACTATGTTACAGGGTCATGGCCATTATTCAGTAGTAGTGTTATGGATAGATAAACCACCTCATTTTAATTATAGGACAAGTGTAGTAACACTTCACTTTACATTAAGAAGATGTCAAAAATTCAACTCTCATGGATAATAGATTGATAAGAAATCTTCTTAAAAATTTTCAAAGTGGATACTAAAAATTTAATTTTCATCAAATAATGTAATAAACTAGTATTTTAATAAATAAAAAAATAGAACAAGTGTAAGACCGATCGATTATTTTTTATTCATAAGTGTGGTTGGCACCTTTGAGTACCACTACACTACGTTCCCATGTAAGAGTGGTGCAGCTGAGGGTCATTACGCTTGTTCACTAGTGCTATATATATATATATATATAATAAAATAAAGGTTAGAATTCATTCAAATTTAAGTTGCACTTCTTAGATATGCTGTTAAATTGTCAAATTTGTACTAATTCATGCCAAATTAAACTTAGTGCAAGAATCTCCATGGTGGCTCAACTCTAAGTAAAACATTGACCCGAAATATTCATTCAATTCAACCATATATGCTTATTATCAGAACAATGGTAAGTGGGTGGCAGGATGGGGAGGGGGGGTGGCAGGAGGGGGTCACCTGGTAGGGGAGGGGGGTGGTGGGGGTGGGGAGGGGGAGGGGGAGGGGGCTGATAGGAGGGGGAGGGGGGCTGGGTGGGGGGTTGGGGGGGGTGGGGGTCACCTGGTAGGGGAGGGGGTGGGGAGGGAGGGGGGTTGCCAGGAGGGGGAGGGGGGCCGACAGGAGAGGGAGGGGGCACTACAAGAAAATACGGTTTTACCGACGGATATTTCCGACGGAATATCCGTCGGTAGTTCCGACGGAATTATTCCTTCGGAACTATCCGTCGGTATACCGACGGATGAATATCCATCGGAACATTCCGTCGGTACTTCTATATTACCGATGGAATAATTCCGTCAGAAATATCCGTCGGACATTCCACAATTCCCTCCCGCCACCCCCCGCGAAACCCTCTCTCTCTCTCTCTCTCTCTCTCTCTCTCTCTCTCTCTCTCTCTCTCTCTCTCTTTCTCTCTCTCTCTCTCCTCTCCTCTCTCCTCTCTCGCCGCCTGTAGCGCCACGGCCGTCGCGACCCCGGCCGCCACCGCCCCAGCTTCCCGCGCCGCCGCTACCCCGCGCCGCCAGATCGAGATCGAGATGTGTGTACTCCTCTCCCCCTCCCCATCCTGGCGAACCCCATCCCCTCTCCCACTCCCATTCCAGCCTCCTCCCCCTCCCCCTCCCCTCCCGTGATGCCCACCCCCTCCCTCTCCCAACCCCCTGCTCCTGACCCCTGGCGCCCACCCTGGCGCCCCCTCACCCATTCCTATGCAAGGCCCCCACCCCCCTCTCATCCCCGACCCCTAACGCCCCACCCCTGTTGCCTCCTCCCCCTCCTGCACCACGCCCCCTTCCCCCTCTTGCCGGCACACCCTCCCCTCCCATCCCTACACCCCACCGCCACCCCCCCCCCTCCCTGCAGGCGACCCCCTCCCCATCCCCCTTGCCGACACCACCTCCCCCTCCCATCCCTTCTGTACCACACCGTCATTCCCCTCCCACTCCTGCGGGCGACCCCCTCCCCATCTTGCCGACACCCCCCTCCCTCCCATTCCTTCTGCAGTACCCACCGCCACCCCCCTCCCACTCCTGCGGGCGACCCCCTCCCTTTATGGCTCCGATGGCGACTAGATCAACGTGTCATTATTGGCTCAAGGGAAGTTCCCATCGAAGTCCAATATGAATTTTTTGGTACCTACCATGAAATTTATAGACACTATTTAATAGTAAGAAGTGTAAAAAAAGAAACCCGTTGTATATACATTCGAACCACCATTCTATAAAGAATAAGGTATGATAATTTGCAAAATTCTTATAGCATGCATGTCTTAGTTCTATTTTGTTTTCCTCAGATTTGTGTGATATGATAAAGATGTTAAACTCACATGAAACAACTATGAAATTATGCTATGGATCAACTTGTCTGCTCGTGCATGATTTTCAATTTTATTACGGTTTTATGATTGAATACGATATGAAGAATATGTAAAACCTATAGGAGGAATTTTCCCACCTTAAGTATGCATGGTTTGTTTACTGTTTAGTTTATGATGTGATTGTGTTATGTTTATCTTGCTCGTTGTTATTTTTTTTTTGCTTTACATGAAAATAAACAATGTAATGACTTTCTTTGTTAAACATATTGTTTACTTTCACATATTTGTTTAATTTCACACTGCAAGTTAATCTTCAACATTCGTATGTTTATTTATAGCCATTTGATTGATTCTTTCATATTTACCATATTATGATTTAATTTCATATTTTAAATTACTTATGAATAAATTGTTATCATTTTTTTTTAATTAGTGATGAGAGTTCGCAATTGGAAATTAGACTCAAAGAAGAACAAATGTCCAACGTATCAAACTACGTGTTTGTTTGAACGAAAGATATTACCGATGGATATTCGAAGATTGCATGATGGTTTACTTTTGGTGAAAGAGAAGATGAAGAAAATCATAAAGATTATTTGGAAAGAAGACAGAAAAAGTTTAGGAAACAAAAGTGGATTATCTGTTATTGTTCAAGATGAAAAAGGACTGTGATATTCAGTAATCTTACGACACAGTTGGTGTGGTAGTATGTACATGTTTAGTGGAAAAGACTAGTCAAAATTTGTGGAAAACAATTGTGTCAAAGAAATTAACATTCTGAAAGTTATGTCTTCCCATTATGTACGAAGAGATGTATTTGGCAAACTATATTTAGGGATATCAGTGGTTAGTTTTATTTTTTTAGTTAAAGGTGGTCCTCAGGGTCGGGGTCCAGGAGAGTGTACCCTTCTCCAGAGGGGAAGAATGGTCTCACTCCACCAAATCGAACCTGAGCCAAATATATATAAAATATAAGGAAACGTTACAGAGGGACAAACCGGTTACAAGAGTCTCACATGAGGAAGACTGGTTTTGTCCAAGACCAAGGGACCTTTACAACTATGAGGTATGTAACTAACCCCCCTATACACATTATTTTCCTTAGATAGACAACCAAAATTGGCTAAACTATCAGCCAATTGATTTGCCTCCCGATAAACATGGTTGATATGGAAGTTTTCTTTCTGAATCATCATATAAGCTTCACGCCACCAATAAAGAGCCTGCCAGGAAGGGCACTTATCAGAAATAAAAGAATTCACCAAAACTGCAGAGTCCGACTGGATATAAACAATCCTAACTCCTAGAAGAGACGCCAGGCAGATACCATCGCATAAGGCCCTGACTTCTGCAGTAAGACTGTTACCATGGCCATAGAAATAAGAGAAAGCAACCAGCAGGTTACCCTTACAATCTCGGAGACAACCACCTCCTCCAGATTCACCTGGGTTTCCCTTACAAGCACCATCGACATTCAAACAAAAATCGGTGATTGGCGGAATCCATCTGATTAGTTTAAGCTGCCGAGGGGAGAAGCTGGGAGTAAATCCAAAGTCTCTAAGCAATTCCATATCATGAGGGGTCGGTGCCACTTTGAACTGAATAGATAGGAGAGAATGTGCAACCTTGAATCTGATGTTACTAATGGCTACTCCAGTAGAGTATTTCTTGTCTTCAAATCTCATTCCACATCTCCCCTTCCAAATCTCCCATAGCATGGTTAGTTCAAAACCTAGGAAATCTAATGAGAAGCTGGTGAGTAAAAAGCCGATCAAGTGGTGGTGGCCTAATATGAAGACATAACGGTGTGTATGAACAAATAGTCTTTGTGTTCTCTTTAATGTTCAATACCATTAAGTATTTATATAGTGTTCAAATTTATTTGATATTCATGTATGCTTAGTCTTCATTTATCTTTACGTCAACGCTTGTTTCACCCATTAGCTCTGGGACTCTCCATATAACGTATGTATCATATGTATGGTGTCTGGCGTAGTTGCAAAATAATTATCTGAAAGTAAAATCATGCATGTATTTATATATATTACATTTTTTAACATGCATTAAGATGTTTAAAAAAAATATACATTCATCCTACAATGGCGTATGTATTTATATATATGTGCTTGCCGTAATTTTTAAATAATATGTTTAGTTTATGAGTTTCACTATTATAATGAGTTCTTTTTATAGTATTAGAAATGTTATTATACCAATAAACACAATTAGTATACATAGATAAAAGCCCTCTTTGTCTAAATAAATCCCATATATATATATATAATATATATATATATATATATATATATATATATATATGTCCTACCTATTCATTTGACTTACTTGAATGATGTGAGGGTGTGTTGGATTTTAACTCGTGACATGACATTTAATCTGTGTAGGAAAAATGTCTTATGAGAATCGGTCATGGATGTACCGTGGAATAGTTAATGGAGTTGTGACAGAGGAGTTTAAAGACGGAGTTGACAGTTTCATTCAGTTTGCATTGAGTAATTCATCAGTAGCAGTTGATCCGATGGATAACATTCGATGTCCGTGTTCGGCTTGTAAGAACAGAAAGTGGATATCGACATGGGATGTGCAGCATCATTTGTATACGATAGGATTTATTGCCCATTATGAGTTATGGTCGTCTCATGGAGAGTTAAATATTCAGTCGTCTGAACCAGCCAACTTTGTCTCCATAAGTACGTACGTAGACATGGTTGTCGATGCTGCTGGTCCGGAGTTCAATATTCATGTTGACCAAACAAATGAAGAAGTGCTGAATGATACAGCTCAAAGATTTATCAGTTACTTCGAGATGCTGATGAGCCATTATGGGATAGTTGTGAGAAGCATACACGGTTGCCTGCAGTGTCGTAGCTACTTGTTGAACCACTCTTTATTACCTTCATATTTTGGTGTTAACAAAATTGATGATTAGATTTGTTTTTGATTATTTTGGTTCTAACAAATTTTTTGATGCAACTTAAATTGAATATTTTGTTTCATCTGTGTCGCATCAATCTCATAGGAAAATGCTGAGTCTCACATTGATGCAATATGGCACACTAAAATGATAAAATCGATGTCTAATCTATATACATCGATTTCAGTTCAAGTGCCAAATTAATAAGCGCTACAACGATTTGTTAAGAAATCGATCTCAGAACGATTTGCTAAGTGGCCATAACGATTTGGTAAGAAATCGATCTCAGAACGATTCGCTAAGTGGCCATAACGATTTGTTAAGAAATCGATCTCACAACGACTTCTTAAGTGGCCATAACGATTTGTTAAGAAATCGATCTCAGAATGATTCTTTTTATAGCCATAACGATTTGTTCACATCGATTTCGTTCTCATAACGATTTGATAAGTTTTACATCGATTTGCTAGTCATAATGATTTACTAAGGCTCATTACGATTTCATAAGTAAGAACAACGATTTGGTTCTCACAACGATTCGTTAAGACTCATAACGATTTGATAAGTTTTACATCGATTTGCTAGTCATAACGATTTGCTAAGGCTCATAACGATTTCATAAGTAAGAACAACGATTTGGTTCTCACAATGTTTCGTTAAGACTCATAACGATTTGATAAGTTACATAACGATTTACCTCTCATCGATTTGTTAAGTTTCATAACCGTTTGCTGAGACTTACAACGATTTGCCTTTCATAATGATTTGTTTACAAATGAGCAACGACTCTTCACATAACAATTTCATAAGTCATGCTCATAACGATTTCTTCATGGATACTGTTCAAACACAGATTACCTTTATATTTCAAATATGTTTGGCGCCTAATGAAAAGTCAAATATCTTCTGACAGAAAAAAACTGCATGCGTATTTCAGAGTCTTGTCAGAAAAAGATATGAACTATTTTTATCATGTCAACAGAAACACAGTAGCATGCATTGTGACCACTGTCATCTTGTAAACACTCTTTTATGCTAACTCTTTCTCTTTTGCTTACAGACCTCGAAGACCACCAGAGTCTGATTAAGACAAATGAAGAGAAGATGAGCAATGGCTAGAACACCAACGGATCTATTCAAACTGCTCATATAAAAGAAGAAGCTTAGCTGAAGAAAAATAGAGAGCCTTCCTGAATATCTTGAAGGAGTGTACATCCAAGTGAGGAATCTCAACGCCACATACACTCAAGGCAAGAGAGAAGAGCTCGAGCCAAAAATCTACAGAAGCTTTTCAAAGGAGAAGTCTTCATCGCCTTCAAGCCTTCTTCTCTTCCTTTTTTCTCCTTGTGCTCATTGTAATCTTGGGAGAGAGTCTGTGACTGTGAGCTAGAATTCATTGTGTCCATCTTGTAATAGCTCCCAGTTTGATCTTTCTTTTCTAAGAAAGACTCCTGTCCAGCTGTAGGACTGTATACAGTAGATAACCCAGCTAGGGGTTTATGTCTAGCTGAACCAAACTGGGGTTTGTACCAGTTGATAACCTAGCTAGGGTATAGTGTCTAGCAGAACCGCACTGGGATTTGTACCAGTTGATAACCTAGCTAGGGGATAGTGTCTCGCAGAACCACACTGGGGTTTGTACCAGGAGGTTGGCTTCTTTACCTGTAAGAGAAGTGGGTTGCCTTCTTGACCGGGAAAGAGAAGAAGACCAGCTGAGGTGCTGGGTGTTGTATTGTCCTTGAGGGGGACTGTACCCTTAGTTAGTAAAATCCCAAGAGGTTGCTTGGGGACTGGATGTAGGACTTCCATGTGGGAAGGGCCGAACCAGGATAAATCCCTTGTGTTATTTGTGTGATTGTTTACTTGCTTCCGCACTGCTACTCTTTATCACACTAAACTAACCAAACTTTGAAGTGATAATTTTCTGTGTTCAAGTTTCTATTTCAGATTTCAGAAAACCTATTCACCCCCCCTCTAGGTTAGCTTGATGCCGTACCAAAAGGGCCAACAAGTGGTATCAGAGAGGGTCTCTGATCATTCAAAGAAGATCCAACGATCTTAGAGTAAAGATCCATGGCAGCTCAAGGATATGCTGAAGGTCAATCAGTCACCAGACCTCCATTCTTTGATGGAGAGGACTACCAATATTGGAAGATGAGAATGGAATGCTTCATTCGAGGCACAGACTTTGATCTGTGGCAGGTAATAGAGGTAGGTGATTTTATTATTGTTCATATTCCAGGCACTACTTGTAACGTGGCGCGTTTTCCGGATCCCCGTGGATCCAGGTTTAGCGGGTTTGGTGGCCAGTGTGTTGCCCATTAGTGTGTGTTTCAGGTGTTTGCGCGCGCGTTGTGAGGCTTTGTGGGCGGGTCGTTGGGCCCAAAGTGCTCACAGGTCTTGTGCCTGTGAACGCGACAGGGGTAAGTGTCGCGTTGTAAACGCGGCAGACCTGGGGGTCGCGTTCACGTTGCCGCTGGTTGGCGGTCTTCGTCTGCATGGCTGTCGTGTGTCGCTCACTGGGCGGTCAGCTGACGTTGAGCTTGGGAAGGCGACAGTCGCCTGCGTCGCATTCAGGTAGCGATGTCTGACTGCGTCGCGTTCCCAACCGCTGTGCTGTTTTTAAGAACCCCAGCCGAACAGAGCAGGGGAAGCTTTGCACGGCCAGGGGGGGAGCTGCTGCGGGATTTCCGGGCGATTCGAGCTTCTGGAGGTATTTTTGACGCGCTCTCGCCGCGAGGACGTCGCGTGGAGCGGGGGAGATGTCATACCGTGCGTGGTTTTCGTGTTCTTCGCGAAGGTAGGGTGTTTCTACCTTGTTTGATTTTGTGGAATGCTTGTGGTGTGGATTTGATTCATTTAAAGCTTAAATAACATTAGATACCATGCTAGGGTATCCATTAAAGCATGAAAAATGTAAATTAAGCATGGTTTGAATGGTCGGGAATGGTAATCCGTGGAGTTTCTCCCAGATTGGGGTTTTCGCCTGCGAAGGTGATAGCCCTGGGTGTCGCGACCACGTCACGACAGCCCGACCCGTCGCAATAAGGTTTCGTTGCGACATATAGTTGGGTCGCGATTTGATAGCAGCCCAGGTTCCTATCGCGGTCTGTTGTGGTGTCGCGTTAAGGTTATCGCGACCTGACGGGATGTCGCGTTGAGGTTTTTGATCGCGGTCCTCCTGTGTTTGAGTTGTACGTCCGGCTGAGGGAAAGACGACTGTAGGGCAGCGGCTTGTGTTTGTGGGTGTGCAGTCGCTTGTAGCGCGCTCGTAGTTGGGGATACGGACACCAGTAGTCGACACTGGTCCCCAGCTAGTCCTGTTTTTCCAGTGCCTCACTTTAGGGTGCTCCGGCCAGAGACCCTAGAGGTGCTAGGCATAGACCTGCAGCTGTGTGTCTGTAGGTGTGGTGTTAGTTGGTCTCCACAGTTGTTTGACTTGTTCTCGTAGAGCGGCAGTTGGACCTTTCGTCCGTGACTACGAGGCTGAGAGGTTGTTCTTCTGTTATGTTTGATGAACAGTCCATCCCCATGTACTTTTAAATTAATTACTTGCCTATTTTGGTGATAAACAAAACACTGTCAAAAGTTTCTCTAACCTTGTTTATCTAGCCATAAGCACAGGAATTACCCAAAGAAAGTCAAGCATTTGTGGTAAGTCTTACATACATCTTTTTTCAGAAGAGCCATAATAATTCCTTCATTAATTATAACGACTTCTTCAGAAGTTATAACGACTTGCTCATTATAACGACTCTGTAAGTTATCGTAACGACTTCTTCAGAAGTTATAACGACTTGCTCATTACAACGACTCTGTAAGTTATCGTAACGACTTCTTCAGAAGTTATAACGACTTGCTCATTATAACGACTCTGTAGTTATCGTAACGACTTCTTCAGAAGTTATAACGACTTGCTCATTATAACGACTCTGTAAGTTATCGTAACGACTTCTTCAGAAGTTATAACGACTTGCTCATTATAACGACTCTGTAAGTTATCGTAACGACTTCTTCAGAGGTTATAACGACTTGCTCATTATAACGACTCTGTAAGTTATCGTAACGACTTCTTCAGAAGTTATAACGACTTGCTCGTCATAACGACTCTGTAAGTTGTCGTAACGATTCTTTAGAAAGTTACATCGACTTGCCATGTTCATAACGATTTCTTTTGAGCTACAACGACTTGCCATGTTTCATAACGATTTCTTTTATCATCTGTTATAGAACGACTTGGTTGTGGTAACGATTTCATAAGTTATCATAACGACTTCTTATCAGTCTACAGCAACTTGATCATAACGATTCTATCAGATTTTCACAACGACTGCATAAGTCATGTTTCCATTAATTAAATGTTTTTCCTTGATTTAATCTACGTTGAATAGTCAAAGTCGCATCTCGTCTGATTGACTGCCATGCATTTAATAAAGACTGAACGTATCTCTGCATGGACACAGAACATATCTTCCATTCTCGTGTATCTCTGCATGCATCTTTTAGAACGATAAAGTATTACTACTATATTTGTGTCTATCTGCTTTGACGTTGATTGACATCTGGAGATAGTATAGCTGTCTACCATTAAAGCTCAACCTTGCAGAACCTTAAGGATGTACTATCCTACAACAACGGACACAGAAGGAACTACAAGCAAACTCAGAAGATCTTATCTCTTTGCGTGCTCCAAAGAACAAAAGACTGTTGACAGGAAGCTTCCACAAAACCTTCAGTCTAACGTACACCAAAGCTGTGAGACAACGGTCATCTCCTTGTCCTCATTCAAATCGGAGATACAAATACAAGATGAAGCTCGGAAGACAAACGATCGAGAAAATTTAATTCATATTGAAGAGCGGCTAGAACTCTGCGCTTGCAAGTCTTCGAATTTTTCTCTAGAGCCAGAAATTCAGTCTTTTCGATCTTGGCTCTTAGCTCCCTGTGCTGTGAGAAGAAAAAAAGAAAAATAAGAAGAGCTAGTTTAGTTCTGAGAGAGTGCACTTTGTGTAGATCTTCGTCTCTCAGTGCTTGTAGCTTCAGATTGAGTTTTGTAAAAGCTTGATCTAGGGGCTAGTCTTTTTCTCTCAAGAATTTTCCTGTGTTATTCCCTTCGTGTGTGAGGAAGACCTGGTGGTTTCCAGGGTGGTGTTATTCCCTTCGTGTGTGAAGGAAGACCTGGTGGTTTCCAGGGTGGTGTTTTTCCCTTCGTGCGTGAAGGAAGACCTGGTGTTACCAGGGTGTTGTGTTCCCTTCAGGGGTGAAGGAAGACCAGCTAAGCTGGGTGGTTGTTTTTGTCCATAGGGGGACTGTACCCCAGTTAGTGAAATCCTGAGGGTTGCTCAGGGACTGGACGTAGGACTCCTAAGGAGAGGAGATCCGAACCAGGATAAATCTGTGTGTTGTGTGATTGTCTTCTTTGTGATTGTTGTTTTACTAACCATTACTAATCCCTTTCAAGAACTCTTTATGTTTGTTTGAGTTCAGGTTTTTATCAGAAAAACTTTTAAAGACACCATTCACCCCCCCCTTGGGTTAGCCAACCGGGCAACAATGTTGTCCGGGTTGGACATTGGCCTGATCAGCCAGTTGTCTGTTCCCTTGTGGTGGCGTCGTTACTTTCCGACTTGTGCTTTGCCACTGGCTGTGGTTCGTGAGTTTGTGACTCGTGGTTGACATTTGACCCGTTCGAGGTGTGCCCTGGTGTTGGCACAATTATAATTGCGGTTGTGGCTTGTGGTGTGCCCGAGTGGTGGCACAGTTTTGGTTGTGGTTGGTGAGTGTTGACTGATCAAATGTGGTTTAGCTCGCTATGGTGTGCCCTGTTACGACACTGGTTTACTTGTGGTTTCCGTGCTGGTACCTTGTGGTAATAAGTACTCGTACCCTGTGTGGGTAGTGCTTTGTAGTGGTACGTTGTGTATCAGTCTTTTCAGGTGTTGAAGTGGTGGTCATGTGGTGTGACCTTCCACTCGTTGTGTTTTACCCTTCCTCAGGTAAGGTTGCGATTATGGTTTTAATATGTGATGGATTGGCCCGCTGTAGCCAGTCCTGTTACCTTATGTGTGGCTTTTGACATATCATGGTTTGAGGTAGAATGGACCAGTTCTTGGTCAGCGGTCCTGTACCCATTTGTTTGGGGTTCGCCTGTGAAGCTTGTAGCCTAGGCAGTGGTTTGCCTGTGTGGCTTATAGCTTAGGCGATCAGTCGTTGGAATAATGTGCCTGTGAGGCTTGCGGCCTAGGCATTACTGTTGTTGAGCGGACTAGTGGTGTGGAGCTAG
Organism: Colocasia esculenta; assembly: GCA_014218235.1. Lineage (NCBI taxonomy): Eukaryota > Viridiplantae > Streptophyta > Magnoliopsida > Alismatales > Araceae > Colocasia > Colocasia esculenta. The sequence goes on from CM024766.1 coordinate 107,278,070, forward strand.
TCCTGTTATTCCCTCTTACTTTCCGAGGTTGTGAATAGTTAATGTGTTTATATTTAATTATAGTTTAAATTCAATTGTTGTGAGCATGAAATGGTTTGGCTATTGGTGCTACCAGTGAGACCCTTTGGGGTTGAGGTGTCCGTGGTTTTGGTGTTGTTTTGGGTAGCCCCTGCTGAGCCTGTGACTTGTTGAGACTCACTCCCCTATAGTTCTTTCAGGGCTTGCCGTGTGTTTGGCTTGCAGCGGCGTTGTGACAGACTTACACCACCAGCAGTTGTGTTGTAGTAGTGTTGTGTGAGCTTGTGCTCCCTCGGGGTATGCCCCAGGTAGTTGTACTTTTTAATTGGACATGTATTAATGTAATGGGACAGTTGTACAAATTTGTGAACAGATATGAACACATGTGCTTTCTTGTGTCTTATATGTTGTGGCTTGTCTTTTATACTCTTCCTGGACACGTGTGTGAGATATCCCTTGCGAGACTTCGGTCTGTTCCCGGGAGGCGGATCTGGATATAGAGCCTATTGGACATAAATACCAGGGCCGTCACATTTGGTATTAGAGCATGGTCCAGTTAGAATATGAAATGACATTGAAGTTACAATGTCCCAATACATGGATTAATGTCCACTGCTGGTAGTAAGTCTGCGGTTTTGTGTGATATAAAGTAGTTTTTACGTGAACTTTTGGCACATAAACCGTGTGTTTCTGTTTGTTAAATTGGCAGTTGTGAGCAGTTGTTGAGCCACAACGTGGATAGTGGCATAAGTTGTGTGGTAGCACCTTGGCACTAGTACAGTTAAAGTATAGTGTTTAAAGGTTTTCAGTTGTAGAGATTAGAGGAGAAAGGTAAAGTAGTGCCCTGAGAGGGATATGCCTAATATATGTTAGTAAAGTAGAGTAATTGTGAAATGAATTGAAAGAAAAGAAAAGAGCAAAGCAAGGATGGAAAGGAACAGATAATTGAAAGGCTGATGCAGAGAAAGAGTATCCTTCTTGTTATGTATACAATTTATTTCTTTTTAGGTGATAATCCGGTGTAGTGATTTGTTTTGAATATCGAGGACGATATTTCTTTTTAGGTGATAATAATGTAACGTCGCGCATTTTCGGATCTCCGTGGATCCAGGTTTAACGGGTTTGGTGGCCAGTGTGTGGCCCATTAGGGCGTGTTTCAGGTGTTTGTGCGCGCGTTGTGAGGCTTTGTGGGCCGGTCGTTGGGCCCAAATTGCTCACAGGTCTTGTGCCTGTGAACGCGACAGGGGTAAGTGTCGCGTTGTAAATGCGACAGACCTGGGGGTCGCATTCACGTTGCTGCTGGTTGGCGGTCTTCGTCTGCATGGCTTCCGCGTGTCGCTCGTCGGGCGGTCAGCTGACGTTGGGCTTGGGAAGACGACAGTCGCCTGCGACACGTTCAGGTAGCGACGTCTGACTGCGTCACGTTCCCAACCGTTGTGCTGTTTTTAAGAACCCCAGCCGAACAGAGCAGGGGAAGCTCTGCACGGCCAGGGGGGAGCTGCTGCGGGATTTCCGGGCAATTCGAGCTTCTGGAGCTGTTTTTGACGCGCTCGCCGCGAGGACGTCGCGTGGAGCGGGGGAGATGCCGTACCGTGCGTGGTTTTCACGTTCTTCGCGAAGGTAGGGTGTTTCTACCTGTTTGATTTTGTGGAATGCTTGTGGTGTGGATTTGATTCGTTAAAGCTTAAATAACATTAGATACCATGCTAGGGTATCCATTAAAGCATGAAAAATGTAATTAAGCATGGTTTGAATGGTCGGGAATGGTAATCCGTGGAGTTTCTCCCGGATTGGGGTTTTCGCCTGCGAAGGTGACAGCCCTGGTGATAATATCACAATTATCATAAATAATCATGCCATTTTATTGATTGATACTGATTAATTCATAAGATTTCTATTATCATGAACTATAATTGATTAAATTCAATTATATATTGTCTTTGCAGGTTAATGGGCTATTGAATGAAGTGTTTAACGGGCCAATGGACCAAGCAGTCCAACAGGGGCAAATCTGGCGTTTTCATAATGTTGCAAAAACCCTAGCCGCCTCCTTTTTCTTTCCCCATCTTCTTTCCATTTTTTCTAAGATTTCTCCCTACTTTTGAAAACCTCTCTTTTGGAGAGAGATCTCTATTTTAAAGCTCCCCTCTCTCTCTCTCTCGGATATCATTCTCCCCCCTCTCACCTTCTCTCTTCCCCTCTCTCCTCCGATCCCCTCCTTCTTCTCTTTCTTCTTCCTCTCTTCTTCTTCTCTCCCCCGACCTCTCTTCTTTGCACAGGAGAAGCAGCAGCAGCAGCGCCCCTGCGCGAACCCGCCAGCGCCCCTGCGCGCCCGCCCCTGCCTCCACGCGCCCAGCCGCCGCCTGCCAGCCCCGCCTGCGCCACGCGCCCCCCTGCGCGGCCCCCGCGCGCCCCACCACGTTGCATGCATGCAACGTGGGCCGCGCCGCGCTGCCCTCTCTCTTCTCTCTCCTCTCTCTCGCCTCTCTCTTCTCTCTCCGCTCTCTCTCTTTTCTCTCTCTCTTCTCTCTCCTCTATCGCCGCCTCTCTTTCTCTCTTCTCTATCGCTTCTCTCTCTCACGCGCTCTCTCTCTCTCTCTCTTCTCTCTCTCTCTCTCACGCGCTCTCTCTCCTCTCTCTCTTTTCTCTCACTCTTCTCTCTCCTCTCTCTCTCTTATTCTCCCTCTTATTTTCTATTTTCTATTTTCTTTCTCGTTATTTCATTGTAGTTGATTAATGACTTTTGATGAGAATACAATCTTTGTGTTAAACTTGTTGTTGTTATAGTTTTTTCTTAGTAGTGTCTTGCATTCTCTCATTCCCTCTTTCTCTCTCTTTATTTACCTAGTTTAAGTAGTTAGTTTTACTTGATGCAACTTAGTTTAAATATCACCACACTATTTTCTTAACTAAAAACCCAACGTTTTCAACTCTAAAATCTAGTTCCCCGTGGATTCGACTCGGTCTCACCACTTAACTATTGTCAAAGTAATTAGTGTAGGCCGAATATTTGAGATTGTTAGTCATATGTTTAACGACGCATTTGTGGGCTATCAATTTTTGGCGCCGTTGCCGGGGAATTACATTTTTAGTTTTGATAATCTTGGTGTTATTTGTATATATTCATGCTAACATTTTCTTTCTTTTTGTAGGTATCAAATAAAAGTGAAAAAATCCTGAAAATTACAAAATTGAAGAATCTGCCAGAAAACTGTCGCTGAAAGTTGAATCTGTAGGTAAAAAGTTCTGGTTTGGAAAGAAAAATCCGAGAATTGCACAAAAAAAATCAGAAAAAAATGGTAAGTGAGGTGAGTTCCTTCTCTCTCTCACTCTTTCTAATTGTTTTACTTTCCAAAAGAACGAGGGATTGCGTTGGAGGTAAGTACCCTTAAAACCTCTTGATTGAGTTTCTTTTTTTGTTGCCATGTTTAGATAATTCATTAAAAAAAAATTAATCACTTGAATCCAATAAAAGATGTCATGTCAAGATTAGAAACCTTCCATCTTTAGGACATGCATCATTTATATTTCCATCTTTAGGTAATTTCTCTTTTTTGAAAAGTCTCATTTCTTGTCGAAGATTGCGGGAGGCAAGGTGAGAATCTGAATTTTTTTTTAGAAAGCATGATCATGCATTGCCATGCTTGCATAGAACCCCTTGCTTGATTTGTGGTGTGCACATCATTTCTAAATATTTTAAGGGCAGTTTCCTTAACAAGATAAGGTGGGGATTTGATCACCCTTCCATAGCCCATAAACCACAACTTCCTGCATCTTTTGCATTCCCAAGCCCAATAAAAGAAAGTAGAAACTTGACCTAGGGTTCGCTTTGAGACTTAGGCCCACTTGGGTCCACTATCAAGTTTTGAGACTGGTGTCTAAGGCTAGAGGTTTATTGGCAAATGCCTAAGTGGACAAGTGGTTATTTAATTAGGTCCCTGTGAGAGCAGGAGGAACCTCCCACTCTCCCACCTCTTACCTGGCCAGTTAACGGGCTTGAGAGTGGATTTGAGCTAGGCCTCAGTTGATTAGTGAGAAATCAAATGTTATATTTTAGGGAACCATAGGTGTCATAGGATTAATTGTTTTCTAACTTGTGTGAAAATATAAAAAAAATCAAATATTTCAAAACAACAAAAAAATTTAAAAAGAAAAAAAGAGAATTTATGTGGGTTGACAATCATGGTTATGAAATGGCACATCATTTGGACAAATTGGATCAGCCATTATGGTATTCACTCTCAAACTAACCCACTTTATCCATCAACCTCCACTTACCAGTCCAATGGCTCCAAGTGGACTCAAGTCCATCATCTTCATGGTCACCCAATTACAAATCACATACTTGATTCAGGACTGAGGAAATATGTTAACTCACATCACACCTCATCTCCATCCTTTCAGGCCCATAGTACCAGGTGGGTGACCATGCTCATTATGATAATGAGTATTCCATTCCTAGCCAATGGCCATCTGTCAACCATGATCAAGCCCCAACTGCACAAGAGTTTTCCACACCTACTCCCTATCCAAAAGTTGAACTGGGGTGTCTCCCTGAAAATTTGAGTTTGTTTTACCAAGATCCACAAGGAGAGGTTCAAGGACCCTTTCTAGGTAGTGAAATCATATCGTGTGTTTGATCAAGGGTTCTATGGTACTAATTTGCCTGTGCGTTTATCAGATGCTCCAGACGGCACAACTTCCAACAACTTGGAAAGTAATGCCACATTTGACACTTCAAGATCAACCTATTCTAGCCCACGTCCAAAGCCCTCCTATTCAAAATTCTCAGAATTGGACTTCACATTCCAACAATTCTTCTCATCAAATCCAATGTGGAGGACAACCTTTACATTCCCAGTCACCTTACCATCAGTATGAGGGTTCCCCAAATTTCTATTCATCCCAGCTTGATTCCCAGCCCACCTACACATCTCCTGCCCCAACCAATCTCCAAAAGGAAATGCTTGATCAAATGGAGCAGATAATCCTGACTCAAAGTCAATCCATTTCCATGATGACAGACCAACTAAGCCAGCTTGCTAAAGCCACCCTGCAAGTGGAAATAAAATTGGGCCAATTGTCTAGTTACTCTAATGCAATCTCTGAAAATCATTCACTTGGATTTGACCACCATGCAAGCCCATGTGGTCAACTTGAGATTCTCCAACCTGAAGACACTCATATCATTGTTGGCCCAAATAGTTTGGGGGGATTGAGGATTCATATCAGTGGGATGTCAGAACCAACATCAGTCAGGAGCAACCAGAGCAACTCAAGCCCAATTCTACTTTTCAGATGGGATGTGTTGAGTGTGTTAATATGAAGTTGGGGGGAGAAGAAAAGGAAGTGGATAAGTCATATGATGATCAAATTCCACTATTTTCCCTTCCTGAGTTTGAGGTGACCGTAAACCAAGTGAGGGATGAGAAGAAAGGTGGGTGTAGAGATGGGATTGAGTGAAGTTGTCAACCATTCTTCATGGTTAAGAGAGGAGTTGGAGATTGCTTCTGAAATTAACTCGGATTCGACATCTCTTGATTTAGGGGAGGATGTGGATCTTTTACCCCTCCCTGACTTTGGTAAATCTAATATATTCGTGGACATGCTACCACTAGCTGATGGGTCAACTGCACTTGAATCTTTAACATCCTTGTGTTGAAAGTCATATCCATTTCATTCCTGATCATGCTACTAATCTTGACTCAAGTCAGCCTGTGGAGTTCAAGCAATCATCTGAGCATCCAATTCAATCTGACCTCAATATCATGAAAGAGGATCTGAAAATGAAAGTTGTGGGTGAAAAGGGTGAAAATAATCAAGTCCGCATTGATGTGTTCAACACATACAAAGATCTTAAGTGTACAAATGAAAATTTCTTAATTGAAGATATGATCTTGAGTGCCTCAATTTATCTATCACTTACTGATCTACAAGGTACGTGTGGACCACTTGACCCACCTTGGCTAATGATGCCTTACAAGGAAAAAATTTGGCGTCAATTGATTGGGGGTGTTACGTGACTCTGTTACCCCCATGTGTCTGGCTGAAGACAATAAACTTAGCGCTTATTGGGAGGCAACCCAATATTTTTAGGACATTTAACTTATTTTTTCTTTTCTATTGTGTTCTAGGTTTTTGGAAGGCTAGTGAGCAAGTGTCTGGCTGAAGACATTAAACTTAGCGCTTATTGGGAGGCAACCCAATATTGTTTAGGAAATTTAACTTATTTTAATTTCTATTTTGTTCTAGGTATTTGGAAGGCTAGTGGGCAACTCATCACCTTTATGAAGCCAGTTTGCCACCACTCTCATGTGATCATCAGGTTGCATCTCTCCTTTCTTACCTTACTTTGGCTGTATTCTATGTTCATTACTTTTATGCCATTGAGGACAATGTCATTCAAGTTGGGGAGGGCAAGTCTTTCAAATCTTTAAATCCTGCTGAAACATCCCATGCATTATTTTGTGCTCATTAACTTCACATATTATTTCTCATGGAAAAAAACCTCAGTCTAGAATGATTTTTACTCTAAGTATATACTTGTGCTAGTGGCACGCTAAAGGATGAAGTTTGCGGTTATGTTCTTAGCATTTTCCTCAAACTACATTTGAAATTTGATGAAACCTTCACACATGTATTAGATGATGAATAAGTGTCATTCGAGAGGGTGATGAGAGTTTTACCTAATACTCATGATGAAGATTGATATTCTACACTCTTATTGAAAACTAATCGTGGGGAAAAAGCTACCTGCCTGCAAGTTATGAAAAAGAAGAAAAAGAAAAAAATATATAAAATGAAGAAGGAAATCCCTAGCTTAGTAACGGGCTTCAGCACCTCATGAAGTGTTGAAGTTCGCGTCAAACAGTGAACGGATATCCAAAGAAAGAAAAAAAAAATGATGCTGAAGGATGAAAATAAAAAGGCAGAGTGAAAGCTACCTGTAATTCGAGGATTTTATTGTAGGAGTGTAGAGTTGATATCATCTCTAAGTAATGGGTCAAAAACTCATACATTGTCTTAAGTAATGCTTATTGATCATAAGTACATTCATGAAGGAAATGATAATTTTAACTGTATCTTGAGGAACTGTCTAATAACATGAACTGCAAGATTGTCTTTGACACATGCTACTAGAACTGAAAATACTTATTGTTGATCAATCTTATCTCTGCTTTCTTGACATGAAAAATGATGTTTGAAGTTCCGGTTAGTCCTAATTATTCACCTGGGTGCATTGCTAAGGGACTAACAATGAGTAAGTTGGGGGATGTGATAATATCACAATTATCATAAATAATCATGCCATTTTATTGATTGATACTGATTAATTCATAAGATTTCTATTATCATGAACAATAATTGATTAAATTCAATTATATATTGTCTTTACAGGTTAATGGGCTATTGAATGAAGTGTTTAACGGGCTAATGGACCAAGCAGTCCAACAGGGGCAAATCTGGCGTTTTCATAATGTTGCAAAAACCCTAGCCGCCTGCCTTTTTCTTTCCCCATCTTCTTTCCATTTTTTCTAAGATTTCTCCCTACTTTTGAAAACCTCTCTTTTGGAGAGAGATCTCTATTTAAAAGCTCCCCTCTCTCTCTCTCTCGGATATTATTCTCCCCCCTCTCACCTTCTCTCTTCCCCTATCTCCTCCGATCCCCTCCTTCCTCTCTTTCTTTTCTTCCTCTCTTCTTCTTCCTCTCCCCCGGCCTCTCTCTTCTTTGCACAGGAGAAGTAGCAACAGCAGCGTCCCTGCGCGAACCCGCCAGCGCCCCTGCGCGCCCGCCCCTGCCTCCACGCGCCCAGCCGCCGCCTGCCAGCCCCGCCTGCGCCACGCGCCCCCCTGCGCGGCCCCCGCGCGCCCTCCCACGTTGCATGCATGCAACGTGGGCCGCGCCGCGCTGCCCTCTCTCTTCTCTCTCCTCTCTCTCGCCTCTCTCTCTCTCTCCGCTCTCTCTCTTTTCTCTCTCTCATCTCTCTCCTCTATCGCCGCCTCTCTTTTCTCTCTCTTCTCTATCGCTTCTCTCTCTCTCACGCGCTCTCTCTCTCTCTCTTTTCTCTCACTCTTCTCTCTCTCTCTCCTCTCTCTCTCTCTCACGCTCTCTCTCTCCTCTCTCTCTCTCTCTCACGCGCTCTCTCTCCTCTCTCTCTCTCTCACGCACTCTCTCTCCTCTCTCTCTTTTCTCTCACTCTTCTCTCTCCTCTCTCTGTCTTATTCTCCCTCTTATTTTCTATTTTCTTTCTCGTTATTTCATTGTAGTTGATTAATGACTTTTGATGAGAATACAATCTTTATGTTAAACTTGTTGTTGTTATAGTTTTTTCTTAGTAGTGTCTTGCATTCTCTCATTCCCTCTTTCTCTCTCTTTATTTACCTAGTTTAAGTAGTTTAGTTTTACTTGATGCAACTTAGTTTAAATATCACCACATTATTTTCCTAAATAAAAACCTAAGGTTTTCAACTCTAAAATCTAGTTTTCCGTGGATTCGACTCGGCTCTCATCACTTAACTACTGTTAAAATCTTTAGTGTAGGCCGAATATTTGAGATTGTTAGTCACGTGTTTAACGACGCATTCGTGGGCTATCACCTGGGTGTTGCGACCACGTCGCGACAGCCTGACCCGTCGCAATAAGGTTTTGTTGTGACATATAGTTGGGTCGTGATCTGATAGCGGCCCAGGTTCCTATCGCGGTCTGTCGTGGTGTCGCGTTGAGGTTATCGCGACCTGACGGGATGTCGCGTTGAGGTTTCTGATCGTGGTCCTTCTGGTTGTCGCTACCTGGTAGCGACAGTCCGACCTGTCGCGACACGATTTCTAGTCGCGCCATGTCGTGGTGTCACGATCTGATGGCGGCCCTAGCCTCTCTCGCGATCGTAGCCGAGAAGGTTATTTTGTATGTTTTTGGTAATTTCAATATCCGGTTGGTGATATTTGTTGTGCATGGCAATGACAAGTGGAGCCAGTGCACTTTTTACGCTCATGGAGCGTATTGCTCATGAGGTGGGCATGTTTTATATGGTTAATGTGTTATGCACGTAATCGGCTTTGTATTTGCGTAGTATGTGTGGTGCGTTAGCACCTATAGCGCTCTTGGAGCATGCTGTCCATGTGTTGGACATGTTGTTTACATGAATGACGTGTGGTGCACCTGGTTGGTGTATTATACACGTAGTGTTTACGTGGTTTGAGTGCCGAGCATGTAGTTGTGTGTGTGCATGGCACATTGTACGTCATTGTGTTTATTGTATCTTAATTATTGTGGTTAGTCCGTGGTGTTGTGGCGATGAGGTTCAAGTGTGGACCTAGCCCTGGTTTGTTGTTATCCTTCGAAGAATATTATACTGATTTATGTATTAAGTGGTGTGTGTGTTGCCACGGAGGTCACGTGGTGACCGATGATAGGCAAGATTGTGGTTCATGAATGTGTTGGTGTAGGATACCTTTGGGGTCACATGGTGACCGATGTTAAGCTAATCCTAACACATGTATATCGTGAATTATAAATAAAGACTATATATGTAAATATCGTGGTTTGTGTGCTAGCCGAGTGTGGTGGTCTGAGGTCTATTCCGGAATGCCTCTCTAGTCGGGTACCCCAGGTTCTGTGTCAGCCAGGCATGTGTGTTGTGCTCAGGGTTTGTCCTGGTATTTGTGTTGTACTGTTGAGGTCCGTGTCGTCTTCCTGGACACCCTCACTCCTGTGTTTGAGTTGTACGTCCGGCTGAAGGAAAGACGACTGTAGGGCAGCGGCTTGTGTTTGTGGGTGTGCAGTCGCTTGTAGTGCGCTCGTAGTTGGGGGTACGGACACCAGTAGTCGACACTGGTCCCCAGCTAGTCCTGTTTTTCCAGTGCCTCACTTTAGGGTGCTCTGGCCAGAGACCCTAGAGGTGCCAGGCATGGACCTGCAGCTGTGTGTCTACAGGTGTGGTGTTAGTTGGTCTCCACAGTTGTTTGACTTGTTCTCGTGGAGCGGCAGTTGGACCTTTCGTCCGTGACTGCGAGGCTGAGAGGTTGTTCTTGTGTTGTGTTGTCTGGGTTGGATATTGGCCTGATCAGCCAGTAGTCCGTTCCCGTGTGGTGGCGTCATTCCTTTCCGACTCGTGCTTTGCCACTGGCTGTGGTTCGTGAGTTTGTGACTCGTGGTTAAGGTTTGACCCGTTCGAGGTGAGCCTTGGTGTTGGCACAATTATGACTGCGGTTGTGGCTTGTGGTGTGCCCGAGTGGTGGCACAGTTTTGGTTGTGGTTGGTGAGTGTTGACTGATCAAATGTGGTTTAGCTCGCTATGGTGTGCCCTGTTACGACACTGGTTTACTTGTGGTTTCCGTGCTGGTACCTTGTGGTAATAAGTACCCATACCCTGTGTGGGTAGTGCATTGTAGTGGTACGTTGTGTATCAATCCTTTCAGGTGTTGAAGTGGTGGTCATGTGGTGTGACCTTCCACTCGTTGTGTTTTACCCTTCCTCGGGTAAGGTTGCGATTATGGTTTTAATATGTGATGGATTGGCCCGCTGTAGCCAGTCCTGTTACCTTATGTGTGGCTTTTGACATATCGTGGTTTGAGGTAGAATGGACCAGTTCTTGGTCAGCGGTCCTGTACCCATGTGTTTGGGGTTCACCTGTGAAGCTTGTAGCCTAGGCAGTGGTTTGCCTGGGTGGCTTATAGCTTAGGCGATCAGTCGTTGGAATAATGTGCCTGTGAGGCTTGCGGCCTGGGCGTTACTGTTGTTGAGCGGACTAGTGGTGTGGAGCTAGTCCTATTGTTCCCTCTTACTTTCCGAGGTTGTGAATAGTTAATGTGTTTATATTTAATTATAGCTTAAATTCAATTGTTGTGAGCATGAAATGATTTGGCTATTGGTGCTACCAGTGAGACCCTTTGGGGTTGAGGTGTCCATGGTTTTGGTGTTGTTTTGGGTAGCCCCTGCTGAGCCTGTGACTTGTTGAGACTCACTCCCTATAGTTCTTTCAGGGCTTGCCGTGTGTTTGGCTTGCAGCGGCGTTGTGACAGACTTGCACCACCAGTAGTTGTGTTGTAGTAGTGTTGTGTGAGCTTGTGCTCCCTCGGGGTATGCCCCAGGTAGTTGTACTTTTTAATTGGACATGTATTAATGTAATGGGACAGTTGTACAAATTTGTGAACAGATATGAGCACATGTGCTTTCTTGTGTCATATATTGTTGTGGTTTGTCTTTTATACTCTTCCTGGACACGTGTGTGAGATATCCCTTGCGAGACTTCGGTCTGTTCCCGGGAGGCGGATCTGGATATGGAGCCTTATTGGACATAAATATCCAGGGCCGTCACAGTTGGTATCAGAGCATGGTCCAGTTAGAATATGAAAAGACATTGAAGTTACAATGTCCCAATACATGGATTAATGTCCACTGCTGGTAGTAAGTCTGCGGTTTTGTGTGATATAAAGTAGTTTTTTACGTGAACTTTTGGCACATAAACTGTGTGTTTCTGTTTGTTAAATTGGCAGTTGTGAGCAGTTGTTGAGCCACAACGTGGATAGTGGCATAAGTTGTGTGGTAGCACCTTGGCACTAGTACAGTTAAAGTATAGTGTTTAAAGGTTTTCAGTTGTAGAGATTAGAGGAGAAAGGTAAAGTAGTGCCCTGAGAGGGATATGCCTAATATATGTTAGTAAAGTACAGAGTAATTGTGAAATGAATTGAAAGAAAAGAAAAGAGCAAAGCAAGGATGGAAAGGAACAGATAAATTGAAAGGCTGATGCAGAGAAAGAGTATCCTTCTTGTTCTGTATACAATTTTATTTCTTTTTAGGTGATAATCCGGTTGTTGTGATTTGTTTAAAATATCGAGGACGATATTTCTTTTTAGGTGATAATAATGTAACGTCGCGCATTTTCCGGATCCCTGTGGATCCAGGTTTAGCGGGTTTGGTGGCCAGTGTGTGGCCCATTAGTGCGTGTGTCAGGTGTTTGCGCGCGCGTTGTGAGGCTTTGTGGGCCGGTCGTTGGGCCCAAAGTGCACACAGGTCTTGTGCTTGTGAACGCGACAGGGGTAAGTGTCGCGTTGTAAATGCGACAGACTTGGGGGTCGCATTCACGTTGCCGCTGGTTGGCGGTCTTCGTCTGCATGGCTGCCGCGTGTCGCTCGTCGGGCGGTCAGCTGATGTTGGGCTTGGGAAGACGACAGTCGCCTGCGTCACGTTCAGGTAGCGACGTCTAACTGCGTCGCGTTCCCAACTGTTGTGCTGTTTTTAAGAACCCCAGCCGAACAGAGCAGGGGAAGCTCTGCACGGCTAGGGGGGAGCTGCTGCGTGATTTCCGGGCAATTCGAGCTTCTGGAGGTGTTTTTGACGCGCTCTCGCCGTGAGGACATCGCGTGGAGCGGGGGAGATGCCGTACCGTGCGTGGTTTTCACGTTCTTCGCGAAGGTAGGGTGTTTCTACCTTGTTTGATTTTGTGGAATGCTTGTGGTGTGGATTTGATTCGTTTAAAGCTTAAATAACATTAGATACCATGCTAGGGTATCCATTAAAGCATGAAAAATGTAAATTAAGCATGGTTTGAATGGTCGGGAATGGTAATCCGTGGAGTTTCTCCCGGATTGGGGTTTTCGCCTGCGAAGGTGACAGCCCTGGGTGTTGCGACCACGTCACGACAGCCTGACCCATCGCAATAATGTTTTGTTGCGACATATAGTTGGGTCGCGATCTGATAGCGGCCTAGGTTCCTATCGCGGTCTGTCGTGGTGTCGCGTTGAGGTTATCGCGACCTGAGGGGATGTCCGTTGAGGTTTCTGATCATGGTCCTTCTGGTTGTCGCTACCTGGTAGCGACAGTCCGACCTGTCGCGACAGGATTTCTGGTTGCGCCATGTCGTGGTGTCGCGATCTGATGGCGGCCCTAGCCTCTGTCGCGATCGTAGCCGAGAAGGTTATTTTGTATGTTTTTCGTAATTTCAATATTCGGTTGGTGATATTTGTTGTGCATGGCAATGACAAGTGGAGCCAGTGCACTTTTTACGCTCATGGAGCATATTGCTCACGAGGTGGGCATGTTTTATATGGTTAATGTGTTATGCACGTAATCGGCTTTGTATTTGCGTAGTATGTGTGGTGCGTTAGCACCTATAGCGCTCTTGGAGCATGTTGTCCATGTGTTGGACATGTTGTTTACATGAATGACGTGTGGTGCACCTGGTTGGTGTATTATACACGTAGTGTTTACGTGGTTTGAGTGCCGAGCATGTAGTTGTGTGTGTGCATGGCACATTGTATGTCATTGTGTTTATTGTATCTTAATTATTGTGGTTAGTCCGTGGTGTTGTGGCGATGAGGTTCAAGTGTGGACCTAGCCCTGGTTTGTTGTTATCCTTCGAAGAATATTATACTGATTTATGTATTAAGTGGTGTGTGTGTTGCCACGGAGGTCACGTGGTGGCCGATGATAGGCAAGATTGTGGTTCATGAATGTGTTGGTGTAGGATAGCTTTGGGGTCACATGGTGACCGATGCTAAGCTAATCCTAACACATGTATATCGTGAATTATAAATAAAGACTATATATGTAAATATCGTGGTTTGTGTGCTAGCCGAGTGTGGTGGTCTGGCGCCTATTCCGGAATGCCTCTCTAGTCGGGTACCCCAGGTTCTGTGTCAGCCAGGCATGTGTGTTGTGCTCAGGGTTTGTCCCGATATTTGTGTTGTACTGTTGAGGTCCGTGTCGTCTTCCTGGACACCCTCACTCCTATGTTTGAGTTGTACGTCCGGCTGAAGGAAAGACGACTGTAGGGCAGCGGCTTGTGTTTGTGGGTGTGCAGTCGCTTGTAGTGCGCTCGTAGTTGGGGGTACGGACACCAGTAGTCGACACTGGTCCCCAGCTAGTCCTGTTTTTCCAGTGCCTCACTTTAGGATGCTCCGGCCAGAGACCCTAGAGGTGCCAGGCATGGACCTGCAGTTGTGTGTCTGCAGGTGTGGTGTTAGTTGGTCTCCACAGTTGTTTGACTTGTTCTCGTGGAGCGGCAGTTGGACCTTTCGTCCGTGACTGTGAGGCTGAGAGGTTGTTCTTGTGTTGTGTTGTCTGGGTTGGATATTGGCCTGATCAGCCAGTAGTCCGTTCCCATGTGGTGGCGTCATTCCTTTCCGACTCGTGCTTTGCCACTGGCTGTGGTTCATGAGTTTGTGACTGGTGGTTGAGGTTTGACCCGTTCGCGGTGCGCCTTGGTGTTGGCACAATTATGACTGCGGTTGTGGCTTGTGGTGTGCCCGAGTGGTGGCACAGTTTTGGTTGTGGTTGGTGAGTGTTGACTCATCAAATGTGGTTTAGCTCGCTATGGTGTGCCCTGTTACGACACTGGTTTACTTGTGGTTTCCATGCTGGTACCTTGTGGTAATAAGTACCCATACCCTGTGTGGGTAGTGCTTTGTAGTGGTACGTTGTGTATCAGTCTTTTCAGGTGTTGAAGTGGTGGTCATGTGGTGTGACCTTCCACTCGTTGTGTTTTACCCTTCCTCGGGTAAGGTTGCGATTATGGTTTTAATATGTGATGGATTGGCCCACTGTAGCCAGTCCTGTTACCTTATGTGTGGCTTTTGACATATCGTGGTTTGAGGTAGAATGGACCAGTTCTTGGTCAGCGGTCCTGTACCCATGTGTTTGGGGTTCGCTTGTGAAGCTTGTAGCCTAGGCAGTGGTTTGCCTGGGTGGCTTATAGCTTAGGCGATCAGTCGTTGGAATAATGTGCCTGTGAGGCTTGCGGCCTGGGCGTTACTGTTGTTGAGCGGACTAGTGGTGTGGAGCTAGTCCTGTTGTTCCCTCTTACTTTCCGAGGTTGTGAATAGTTAATGTGTTTATATTTAATTATAGCTTAAATTCAATTGTTGTGAGCATGAAATGGTTTGGCTATTGGTGCTACCAGTGAGACCCTTTGGGGTTGAGGTGTTCGTGGTTTTGGTGTTGTTTTGGGTAGCCCCTGCTGAGCCTGTGACTTGTTGAGACTCACTCCCCTATAGTTCTTTCAGGGCTTGCCGTGTGTTTGGCTTGCAGCGGCGTTGTGACAGACTTGTACCACCAGCAATTGTGTTGTAGTAGTGTTGTGTGAGCTTGTGCTCCCTCGGGGTATGCCCCAGGTAGTTGTACTTTTTAATTGGACATGTATTAATGTAATGGGACAGTTGTACAAATTTGTGAACAGATATGAGCACATGTGCTTTCTTGTGTCTTATATTGTTGTGGTTTGTCTTTTATACTCTTCCTGGACACGTGTGTGAGATATCCCTTGCGAGACTTCGATCCGTTCGTGGGAGGCGGATCTGGATATGGAGCCTTATTGGACATAAATATCCAGGGCCGTCACACTACTGCCATTACACCTGCTGATAAAAGTAAACTATCTCTAAATTTTAAAGCAAAAAATTACTTATGTTGTGCTTTATCTAAAAAGGAATTTAGTAGAGTATCTGCATGCAAATCTGCTAAAGAAATTTGGGATAAACTGCAGATAACTTATGAAGGAACGGATAAAGTGAAACAAACTAGAATAGACATTCTTGTTTCGCAATACGAACAATTTAAAATGTTTCCAAACGAAAACATTACTACTATGTATAATAGATTTTCAAGCATAGTAGTAGGCTTGATTTCTCTTGGTAAAACTCTTTCAAATGAAGAAACTGTTAGAAAGATACTTAGGTCTCTAACTATTTTATGGACACCTAAAGTAACTGCTATTGAAGAAGCCCATGACTTAACCAAACTTTCTATTGATAACTTAATAGGTTCCCTCATGGCTCATGAAATTAATATGGAGCGATTATCTGAAAGCTCATCTAAGAAGAAATGTACTAATGCTCTTAAAGTGGTAGCTGCTCCTTCCACGTCTTCTTCTTCTAGCTCAAAAAATGCAGGATCTGAAGACAGTGATGTTGATGAAGTACTGTCCAAACTTTAGAAGATTTTAAAGAAGAAGAAAAATGGATCAAGAAGGATCTAAAGAAAAGAGAAAAAGGAGAAAGAACCAGTCTGCTATGAATGCAGAAAATCTGGACATCTAAGACCAGACTGTCCAAGTCCAAGAAGCAGTACATGAAGTTCAAAAGAAAAGCCATGGCGGCTGCTTGGGAAAATGAAGAGGACACACACTCAGACTCATCAAGCTCATGTTCAAGGAAAGAGCATGTAAATCTAGCCTTCATGGTAGGACTAGATGAGGTACACTCTGACTCATTTTTCAATTCATGCACAAATTCAGGGTCAGAATATAAGACTTGGAAGAAGTCTTTAATGAACTTTATGATAAACACAAGGTTGTTGTAAAAGAATTGAAAAATATTAAGAACAACCTTACTTGTTTGGAAAATACTAATTCTGATTTGAAATCAGAATTGGAACAATTGGAAAAACAACTAAAGGTCAGTAAAGATAATAATCATCGTTTAAATGAAGATTTGAAAAGTAAAAATAATGAGAAGTTAGAGTTAGAAGAAAAATTAAAAATTGTAACTGAAGAAAATCTGTATTTAAAAGAATCAGTTAAGAAATTAACTCAAGGAAAAATATCTTTAGCCCTATGCTTAAAAGGGTCAAAATCTGGAAATAATAAACAAGGGCTTGGATACATACCTCTGGAAAAAGGAAAACAAACCATAATTCCAGGAAAATATCTATTATCAAAATTTGTAAAAGAAACCAAGTGCCTCAGAAAAAGGCCCCTGTAAAAGAAAATGTTTTCAAAAATTATGTCCTAAACAGACATCATAAAAACAATAAGAACTGCAAAATAGATTATATTCATTGTTGCTCTCATTGTAATAAATTAGGACACACAGTAAACACCTGCACAACAAGGCACTTAGTTTGGATTCCTAAAGATTATCTTCATGCATCTAACCATCAAGGACCCAAAAAGTTTTGGGTACCTATTTTTGAATAAGTTATATGCAGGGTAGCCTTGGAGCATCAGGATCAAGGATGCTCAAGGCAAGGATGACTGCAGACTCTTCACTCAAACCATATCTGAAGAGAAAGTAGTCACAAGGATTGAAAGTGTTTATGTTACTACTGACAATGTTTGCAAGTTTTTATAAATACAGGAAAAAATCTTGAAGACTTGACAAACAACTTGTCAAAGGTCAAGAGCAACAAGATCTGACTTGCCTCACATTAAGAGGAAGTCACATGCTCAGGGGGAGCACAGATTAAGGGGGAGTTATTCAATAAATGTCAATCATTGTTGAACCCCTCAATGGTAAGAAATTCTCTCAAAAGGGGAGAGAAATGGATGGTAAGATCCTTCCTTTTTGGTTAGTGACAAAAAGGGGGAGAATTTATATGGTCTAGGAATTTTCTGCATTTTCTAAAGTTTCATATACTTATGTCAGAAAATTCTCATAAATTTTGTCATCACCAAAAAGGGGGAGATTGTTGAACCACTCTTTATTACCTTCATATTTTGGTGTTAATAAAATTTATGATTAGATTTATTTATGATTATTTTGGTGCTAACAAAATTTTTGATGCAACTTAAATTGAATATTTTGTTTCATCTGTGTCGCATCAATCTCATAGCAAAATGCTGAGTCTCACATTGATGCAATATTGCGCACTAAAATGATAAAATCGATGTCTAATCTATATACATCGATTTCAGTTCAAGTGCCAAATTAATAAGCGCTACAACGATTTGTTAAGAAATCGATCTCAGAACGATTCGCTAAGTGGCCATAACGATTTGGTAAGAAATCGATCTCAGAACGATTCGCTAAGTGGCCATAACGATTTGTTAAGAAATCGATCTCACAACGACTTCTTAAGTGGCCATAACGATTTGTTAAGAAATCGATCTCAGAACGATTCTTTTTATAGCCATAACGATTTGTTCACATCGATTTCGTTCTCATAACGATTTGATAAGTTTTACATCGATTTGCTAGTCATAACGATTTCCTAAGGCTCATAACGATTTCATAAGTAAGAACAACGATTTGGTTCTCACAACGATTCGTTAAGACTCATAATGATTTGATAAGTTTTACATCGATTTGCTAGTCATAACGATTTGCTAAGGCTCATAATGATTTCATAAGTAAGAACAACGATTTGGTTCTCACAACGATTCGTTAAGACTCATAACGATTTGATAAGTTACATAATGATTTGCCTCTCATCGAGTTGTTAAGTTTCATAACCGTTTGCTGAGACTTACAACGATTTGCCTTTCATAACGATTTGTTTACAAATGAGCAACGACTCTTCACATAACGATTTCATAAGTCATGATCATAACGATTTCTTCATGGATACTGTTCAAACACAGATTACCTTTATATTTCAAATATGTTTGGCGCCTAATGAAAAGTCAAATATCTTTGACAGAAAAAAGCTGCATGCGTATTTCAGAGTCTTGTCAGAAAAAGATATGAACTATTTTTATCATGTCAACAGAAACACAGTAGCATGCATTGTGACCACTGTCATATTGTAAACACTCTTTTATGCTAACTCTTTCTCTTTTGCTTACAGACCTCGAAGACCACCAGAGTCTGATTAAGACAAATGAAGAGAAGATGAGCAATGGCTAGAACTCCAACGGATCCCTTCAACAGATCTATTCAAACTGCTCATATAAAAGAAGAAGCTTAGCTGAAGAAAAATAGAGAGCCTTCCTGAATATCTTTGAAGGAGTGTACATCCAAGTGAGGAACCTCAACGCCACATACACTCAAGGCAAGAGAGAAGAGCTCGAGCCAAAAATCTACAAAAGCTTTTCAAAGGAGAAGTCTTCATCGCCTTCAAGCCTTCTTCTCTTCCTTTTTTCTCCTTGTGCTCATTGTAATCTTGGGGGAGAGTCTGTGATTGTGAGCTAGAATTCATTGTGTCCATCTTGTAATAGCTCCCAGTTTGATCTTTCTTTTCTAAGAAAGACTCCTGTCCAGCTGTAGGACTGTATACAGTAGATAACCTAGCTAGGGGTTTGTGTTTAGCTAAACCAAACTGGGGTTTGTACCAGTTGATAACCTAGCTAGGGGATAGTGTCTAGCAGAACCACACTGGGGTTTCTACCAGGAGGTTGGCTTCTTTACCTGTAAGAGAAGTGGGTTGCCTTCTTGCCCGGGAAAGAGAAGAAGACCAGCTGAGGTGCTGGATGTTGTATTGTCCTTGAGGGGGACTGTACCCTTGGTTAGTAAAATCCCAAGAGGTTGCTTGGGTACTAGATGTAGGACTTCCATGTGGGAAGGGCCGAACCAGGATAAATCCCTTGTGTTATTTGTGTGATTGTTTACTTGCTTCCGCACTGCTACTCTTTATCACACTAAACTAACCAAACTTTGAAGTGATAATTTTCTGTGTTCAAGTTTCTGTTTCAGATTTCAGAAAACCTATTCACCCCCCCTCTAGGTTAGCTTGCTGCCGTACCAAAAGGGCCAACACTACTGAATTTGAAGTCTGAATTTCATATGAGCGATAGTTGTTTTGATTGGCTTCTCTTACTCGTCAAGAGTATGCTTCCTCAATCATAGAGGTTGCCTGATGATTTTTACCGTGCGAAGAAGATGGTGAATGATATGAGGCTTGGTTTTATGAAAATTGATGCATGTCCGAATCACTATATGTTGTACTACAAAGATGATGCAGATAAGACATCATGTTGTATTTGTAAGCATGATAGATTCAAGCCTAAGAGAGGGGACAAGTCAAAGCAGAAGGATATTCCATATAAGTCATTGCGGTACTTTCCGATCACACCCAGATTGCAGCGGTTGTTCATGTCTCCGAAGACAGCTGGACATATGACTTGGCATGCAAAAAGAGTCCATCGTAATGATGGTGAAATCAGTCATCCTGTCGATGGTGAAGCTTGGGCTCATTTTAGTCGTACTCATCCTTACTTTTCAAGGGATCAACGCAACGTGCGGCTGGGTTTATGTACAGACGGTTTCAATCCATTCGGAGGCTCGGTGGCATCTTACTTATGTTGGCTAGTATTCCTAACACCGTACAACCTTCCGCCAGGCATGTGCATGAAGCGTGAGAATCTGTTCCTTTCATTGCTGATTCCAGATCCAAAAAGTCGAAGAAAAAATATAGACATATATCTCAGACTGTTGATTGATGAGCTGAAATTGTTATGGTCAGATGGGGTTCTATCTTATGATGCATCCAGAAAACAGAATTTCAATTTGAAGGCTGCATTAATGTGGACAATAAGTGACTTTCCAACGTACGACATGTTATCTGGCTAGAGCACACATAGGAGGTTGGCATGTCCTTATTGAATGGAGGATTCTAAATCATTCGTATTGAAATCTCGGGGAAAATCATGTTGGTTCGATTGTCATCGTCGGTTTCTACCGAGTGACCATCCTTTTCGAAAGCAAAAGGATTCTTTTATGAAAAATACAATTGTGATGGAAGAGGTAGATATGGAATGGGTGTCTGGTGGAAACATGGCGAGGCGGGTCTAGAACTTACCGACTGTATCACAACTGGCTGGTAGTACCCGACAAATCTCCGGCTTTGGGAAGGATCACAATTGGGTGAAGCAAACATCTTTTGGGAATTGCCTTATTGGTCAACACTTTTGATACGACATAACCTAGACGTCTTGCATATAGAGAAGAATATTTTTGATAATGTGTTCAACACAGTTATGGACGTCAAAGGCAAAATGAAGGATAACGTTAAGGCACGAATAGATTTGAAAGTACTTTGCAGACGTCCAGAACTAGAGTTGCAGCATGTTAGTGGAAACGTGGTGCAACCTAAAGCTTCATATGTGCATGGGGCCAAACAGATTAAGGAAGTGTTGCAATGGTTGAAGTAATTGAGATTTCCGGATGGATATATCTCGAATATTGCCCGTTGTGTAAATGTCAACGAGGGGAAAATATACGGAATGAAGAGTCATGACTGCCATGTTTTCATGCAAAGACTGATGCCAATTGCTTTTCGTGAGTTTTTGCCGAA
Source organism: Colocasia esculenta (assembly GCA_014218235.1). Taxonomy (NCBI): domain Eukaryota; kingdom Viridiplantae; phylum Streptophyta; class Magnoliopsida; order Alismatales; family Araceae; genus Colocasia; species Colocasia esculenta. The sequence continues at coordinate 107,299,035 of CM024766.1, forward strand.
GCAAATATGGGGAGCAATGACTGAGCTGAGTCAATTCTTAAGGATTTTATCTGCATCAAAACTCAGACTTCATGACTTGCAACATATGGAGCAAAATATAATACAGACAGTCTACAAATTAGAGAAGATATTTCCTCCAGCATTCTTTGATTCAATGGAGCACCTGATCATCCATTTGCCATATGAGGATAGGGTCGGAGGACCAGTATAATTTCGATGGATGTATCCATTTGAGAGGAATATTCCTATGTCTCAATTTATTCACATTACGACGATCTTTTATATTTTATATGTATTCATTTGAATTATTGTCGTAGGTGCATGCACAATCTTAAGATGAAAGTCCGCAACAAAGCACAAGTTGAGGGCTCCATTACCCAGGCGTACCTTATTGAAGAGATATCAAACTTTTGTTCGATGTACTTTGACACGGAAATACGAACCCGACGCACTCAACCTCCATGTAAGCATCACGAGCTCGAGTGTGCCCCTACTTTTCGCGAGTTATTTGATCGGACTCATAAGCAGAAGGGGACGGATGACTATGTCAGCGAGAGTGCTCGCACGATTGCTATAAGTCAAGCTATAAATTTTGAATTCAATTAAGATATTAAAATAATTTGTTTTCAATAATTTAGTTTTAATTTGTTCTGCAGGGGACCTATGACAGGACGATGGCGGATCGCTATGCAGAGGGCACTCCCCAGCCAGACTTGGATCCGAAGGCTTGGGTCGATGCAGCACGAGGGCCGAGGAAGGGTCGAGTGTACGACTTTGGGGACAGCCTGGATACTACTCCACTGTTGTCCTCATATGCGAGTTCGGTCGCTCCTCTGGCATACGCGAGTTCATCTACTGTGCCGCCCGGTAGTGGTGTAGAGGAGATTAGAACCCTCATCTGGGAAGAGCTACGGACGCACTTTGGCGTTATGGTTGAGCAGTTGATCTCAGCCATGCAGGGAGTATGCCCCTCACAGCCAGCCCCTCAGGTCAGTATTACTATTAATTTCATATAGTTTGAATGAAATGAAATCTAAATTAATTAACCTATAAAGAAGGTCTCGTTATACGATTACTTATGGAAGGATAAAAAAGCCACATGAGTGCTCAAATTGCTATTCTATAATTGACGTGTGCAAATTGACGGAATCCGATTTGGATTCCCAGATTGGGTTGGGCGTTGAAATGACGGATCTAAAAAAACCCAAGTCTAAAGGATCAAAACACACAACTCGGGGGGTCCAAAATAGGAAATAGGTATCTGATCGGCGTGTCGTTCGCTCCGACACGACCGGGTGGGTTAAATTGACGTGTGGGAAATGACGGAATCCGATTTGGATTCCCGGATTAGGTTGGGCGTTGAAATGATGGATCTAAAAAAACTCAAGTCTAAAAGATCAAAACACACAACCCGGGGGTCCAAAATCGCAAATAGGGATCTGATCGGCGTGTCGTTCACTCCGACACGACTGTCTGGGTTAAATTGACGTGTGCGAACTAACGAAATTCGAATTGGATTCCCGGATTGGGTTAGGCGTTGAAAAATGGATCTAAAAATAACCCGAGTCTAAATGATCAAAACACGCAACCCGGGGGTCCAAAATCCCAAATAGGGATCTGATCGGCGTGTCGTTCACTCCGACATGATCGGGTGGGTTAAATTGACGTATGCGAACTGACAGAATTCGATTTGGATTCTCGGATTGGGTTGGGCGTTGAAATGACAGATCTAAAAAAACCCAAGTCTAAAGGATCAAAACACACAACCCGGGGGTCCAAAATCCCAAATAGGGATCTGATCGGCATGCCGTTCGCTCCGACACGACGGGGTGGGTTAAATTGACGTGTGCGAACTGACGGAATCCGATTTGCATTCCTGGATTGGTTTGGGCATTGAAATGACGGATCTAAAAAAAATACGAGTCTAAAGGATCAAAACACGCAACCGGGGGTCCAAAATCCCAAATAGGGATCTGATCGGCGTGCTGTTCGCTCCGACACGACCGAGTGGGTTAAATTGACGTGTGCGAACTGACGGAATCCGATTTGGATTCCTGAATTGGGTTGGGCATTGAAATGATGGATCTAAAAAAGCCCCAAGTCTAAAAGATCAAAACACGCAACTCAGGGGGGTCTAAAATCTCATATAGGGATCTGATCGACATACCGTTTGCTCCGACACGACTGGGTGGGTTAAATTGACGTGTGCGAACTGACGGAATTTGATTTGGATTCCCGGATTAGGTTGGACATTGAAATGACGGATCTAAAAAAACCCAAGTCTAAAGGATCAAAACACACAACCCGAGGGTCCAAAATCGCAAATAGGGATCTGATCGATGTGTTGTTCGCTCCGACACGACCGAGTGGGTTAAATTGACGTATGCGAACTAATGAAATCCGATTTGGATTCCCGGATTGGGTTGGGTGTTGAAATGACGGATCTAAAAAAAACCAAGTCTAAAGGATCAAAACACACAACCCGGGGGTCTAAAATCGCAAATAGGGATCTAATCGGCATGTCGTTCACTCCGACACGACCGGGTGGGTTAAATTGACATGTGCGAACTGACGGAATCTGAATTGAATTCCTGGATTGGATTGGGCGTTGAAATGACAGAACTAAAAAAAAACCCGAGTCTAAATGATCAAAACACGCAACCGGGGGTCCAAAATCCCAAATAGGGATCCGATCGACGTGCCGTTCGCTCCGACACGACCGGGTATGTGAAATTGACGTGTGCGAACTAACGGAATCCGATTTGGATTCCCGGATTGGATTGGGCGTTCAAATGACAGATCTAAAAAAACTCAAGTCTAAAGGATCCAAAATATTTTCTTATTAAACTTGAGGAATAATCACATGTTTTAAATTTAAATTTTTGAAAATAATGTTTGTATACTAATTTTTATTAATATTTCTCATATTAATTTTTTTAATATAGGATCCTCTGGCACCTGACGATCAGGAGACGGGGACGACGGACGATCCAGCAGACTTGTCTTGATTTTTAGCATTTATGATTGTGTATTAGTTATGTTTTATGATTTTATGTTTCATTGTGAGTACCTTCTATTGTGGAATGCATGAATATTTTAGTAGGTTTTGTAATTTATTAATGTTAATTTGTACAATTTTTTTTTAATATTACATATTTTCGACGGTTTTTCCGACGGATAGTGTCCGTTGGAAATTTCTAGTTGGCCGACGGAACATATCTGTCGATATTTCTTACGGAAGTTCCGACGGAATAATTTCCGATTGATTTTTTCGATCGGCATTTTTTGACAGATATTCCGATCTATTTTCTGACAGATTTCGGTCGGAATTCACTGACCAATTTTTTGACAAACACTTCCAACTAATTTTCTTCGAAAGTTACCGACTACTTTTCCGACGGAATATTCGGTCGAAATTTCCGACGGAATACCGACGGATTAGGTAACCGTCGGTAATTTCTGACCAAAATTTTTCGACGGATGTCTTCCGACGACCGTTCGACGGAAAGTTGTCAAAAGACACTTTTTCCGACGGATTGCCGACAGATTTCCGACGGATTGTGTCCATTGGAAATGTCACTTTTTCTTGTAGTGGGGGCTGGGTGGGGGGTTGGGAGGGGGTGGGGGTCACCTGGTAGGGGAGGGGGGGCGACAGGGGAGGGGGGGCTGGGACGGGAGGGGGAGGGGGGGGGCCGACATGGAGGGGGGGGTGGCAGGGGTGGGGAATGGAGGGGGGGGGGGCGACAGGGGCGGGGGGGTTGGGACGGGAGGGGGAGGGGGGTTGACAGGGGGGTCGCCGGTTGGGGAAGGGAGGGGGCCGACAGGGGGTGGGTACTCGCTGGTTGGGGGAGGGGGGGGGGGTCGTAGGTTAGGGGAGGGAGTGGGAGGGGGGGCGACAGGGGAGGGGGGGCTGGGACGGGAGGGGGAGGGGGGACCGACAGGCGGTGGGTCGCCAGTTGAGGGAGGGGGGGGTCACCAGTTGCCGGAGGGAGGTGGCGGGGGTGGGGAAGGGAGGGGGGGGGGGCAGATACATACCCGGCGGTATTGCGGCACCAGTGGCGGAGCACGGCGGCGGCGGCGGTGCCGGTCGGGGCGGCCAGCGGTGGCACTGTAGGCGGCGAGGGGCGCGGCGAGCGTGAGAGAGAGAGAGAGAGAGAGAGAGAGAGAGAGAGAGAGAGAGAGAGAGAGAGAGAGAGAGAGAGAGAGAGAGAGAGAGGATGGCGGGAGAGGGAAAAGGCGGGTGTACCGACGAAACTTCCGACGAACATATTTCTATCAGAATATCCATCGGTAATCTCTCAGTACCGACAGAACTTTCCGACGAAAATATTTCCGTCAGAAGTTCCGAGTGGGCGTTTGGGAAGGCGGGAGGGAGGAAAAGTTGGAAGATTTCCGACGGAATTATTTTCGTCGGAAATCCGTCGATAATACCGACAGAATTTTCCGACGGATAATTTCCGTCGGAAATATCGACGGAATTTCCCGACGGATATCTTCCGTCGGAAAACCCGCTAATATTTTCGACAAACATATATCTGTCGGAAAAGTTCGATGGATTTACTGACGGAAAATTTCCATCGGAAATGCCATCGATAAATCCGCCTTTCCTTGTAGTGACTTCATCGCTCATGTAAAATAAGTGAAAAGTATTTTTTAATACCTAAAACTAATTCCTTCCGTCGCCAATTCGCAAAATCTACAAAAGCAAATTTCTACTCATTTTTTGACATAGAGAAAAAACATTTCTCTCTATCTCTCTCCTCCATGTAAAATCACTATTGCGTGTAAGCCGAGGACAACTACAAATGTTTGAAAACGGAGGTGATTTTGTCAGAAATTTTGCATCCCAAAATCTCACCCACCGTGCTCCTAAATAGCACCTTAGATTACTCTAGTGTTTAAAGGGCCAATGGGCAAGAATCACCACTTCTAATTGATGTAAAAAAAGGGAAGAGAGAAGGGAAAGATTTTGAGAGCGAGTGCCCAGGCGTCCAAGACTTTCTCCGTTGTCTTCTTGTCACTATGGAGGGGGCTCTTTGTGACCCTGCCTCGCGCCCACATTTTTGTTGTCTTCTTGTCGCCATCTTCCCCACCGTCTCCTTTCTCTATCGTCTCCGGCTTCAACTAGAGGAACCTTCCTCTTAGGGGTGTTTTATTTGGTTGGGTTCTCCCACCGTGTTATGTGTCCTTGTTCGAGCGGTGTTTTTGGGCCCATCTACGCAGAGGTCCTCCCGTCAAAGTCTCCTCAGCTGCGACATAATATTAGCTTCTGTGTTTGATATACTTTTCAGGTGGTACTGATCCGTTTTATTGTTCCGCTTCATCTTTTTAGCCTGATGTCGTCTCTGGCTTACCGGCCCTTTGAAACTCCCTTTCAAGATCTACTGCCATGGATTTGTGAGGTTTATTATCAGTCTGTTGATGTCAAGCTCACCCCTCCAGCGGTTATAGTGGCCAAGGGCTTTCTCACCTCTGTTGAATTTCCATCAAAGTCCAACAAGCCTCTTCGATGGTCTTGTGCGACATCCGGTATCTACAACATGTTATTTGAGGATGACATGTGGCATTTTCATTAGTCAGGTCTGACCAGGACTTCGGGATCGCGATAGGTTATCCGTCGCGTTCAGTTAGTGAATGCAATAGGTAAGTTGTCGGGTTCTCATCTCCGAGGCATAAAAGTGCACATGCCTCAGAACAGTCTCCTTCTTCCCCTCTTTCAATTGTTGTGTGTTTTCTGTCAGGGGGAGAGTGTGAGGGTGTGTGTGAGGAAAGTTGTGGTTCTCTTCTTTCTGGCGTGGTGTCTTCTCTGGAGTGGTTCCTTTTCATGGTGGTGACCCGTCTCCGGCGTGTAGGACGGTTGTGGCTTGTGGATGGTGTCTCCGTGGAGCTTGGAGCGAGGAGGAGGTGGCCATACACATGAGAAGACCCCAACGGGTTGGCTATTCCTTTTGAGGTAGGGACCCTTGTCTTCCCCCTAGTTCTATCATGCTAGGGCTTCCAAACCCCTTCTCCAAGCCTTTAGAATCCCTGCTAGGCCGTGCATGTGTGTGTGGTGCTATCCTTTGTGCTTGAAATGGGGTTTGGGTGTTGAGAGTTTATGTTGTGCATGTGAGGTTTTGGAGTGTAGATCCATCCCATTGACATGCATGGGTGTGTATGAGGGTGGTTTGAGCTCTATTTACCTGTTTATATCATTCTACATGCTCCCCTCCCTCTATGATTTCCGGATTAGTGGTGTATGGCATGCTGTAGGAGGTCTCGGGTGTCTCTGTCTGTGGTCGCGACACGTTTTCTGTCGCGATCCAGATCGCGACGTGTCGACTCGTCGCCTTCTGGTAGGGAAAGCAATGCCTACCCTGTCGCATTCTACTTGCGACAGGGTGGTCGTCGCCTTCATGTCTATTTTCCCATGGGCTATGGGAGGTCCAAGGTGGTCACCTGGACCTGTATCTGTGGTCGTGACAATGACCTTGTCGTGACCCAATTCACGACAGGTCCCTTGTCGCATTCAGACCCAAGTTGCGAGATACAAGGTGTTGCCTTCAGGTGGCAACAGCCCTTGTGTCGCCTTCTCAGACAGAGAGTGGTTGGGTGACCTGTTCGGAGTTTTCCTTCCGCTGCGACTCTGTTTCTTGGCACCTGTGCTGTTTCTTAGCACGGTCCTACTCTAGTATTTCGCCCGATGTTAAGCACTTGTGGGTTTGTCCGTTGAGAGGTTGTTACCGTTACCTGGACCCTCGGTCCCCGCACACCTGTTGAGGGAGTTCTCCGGGCGGCGGGCGAGCTTGAGTTTACGGACTCTGGTAGCAGAGGGGAAAATAGTGGGGACAACGGCGTAGAGTCATTTGCAGAGCTCTCTTAGTTGTGTTTGGGACGCTGAGGTGGTTTGGTGCTCTTCTGGCACAGATCATCTAGTCCTTCTCACTACCTCACTCTACGTGGTTTTGGTACCATTTAGAGGGGCTAGGCGCGAGACCGTAGTCTGGCCAGACTACAGCAGTGTTGTGTTACTTTAGTTTCACGTCTCACTCCGACGGGAGGTGCTAGACATGGACTGGTGGTCGAGGATAAGGTGCGTGGCGCACTTGACCGGTTGACTAGTGGTAGTTGTTCTGTGGCTTGTGTCGTTGTCCAGGCAGTTGTTCACTGTCTGTGTTTGCAGCCTTGGGTTCATCCTAGTGTCGTGGTTTACACGGGTTTCCAGTCTCGACGTTTGGTTCAGACCGATGGCTGAGTAGTTACTTTACGCTTTCGCACTTACTCTGTTAGTAGGATAGATTTACTACTTTATTTCAGTTATGCACATATATATATATATATATATATATATATATATATATATATATCTTCTGTTAGAACTAGTGGGAGATTGGTAGTCCCTACTGTGCTTTTTCGTAAAGCTCATTCCCTTCTTTGTAGGTGAGACTTCACAGCAGTACCCTCCTTGGCGGGCTGAGGAGACGGGGCCGTAGTAGACGGCATCTTCCGTGAGTAGTGTTCTCTACGTACATATTTCGTCACCCTCGGGGTATGTCCCTAAGGGATCTGTTGTTCTCCTTCTTTTTGCATTTGTACTTTATTTACTTTGGGACTGTACTAGACTTGTACTTTTGTTGGACGATTTTCCTTCACTTGTTGGTATATTTTTCGTGACGTTGTTGTTACTTACTCCCGTTACATATCTTGTTAGACTGGTCTGTTAGCCCTTTCGGGTCTTTGGGCCTGTGGGTGGCTGTGCTGATGGTCGGATTCTTAGCGGGAGCCGGAGGTCCGAGCGTCGGGGCCGTTACATTTACTCTTTGTGTTTTGCCCACTAATCATTGGGTGTTGTTGTGTACTTGGGGTGTTTGCCGATGACGTGCGTCACATGCTCTAGCTGTCGGCGCTATCTCCGCCGCTGATGTACCTAGCTACGATCTTTCTCTTGTCAAAAAAAAAGAGGGGTATGTACGAATCACACTTTCTTCAACTTCATGTAACAAGTTGAAAGTACTTTGTCATTGAAAAGTCAACCAAATGCAGCTTCCTAATTAGGGCCTGCCGAGTAAGTAATATTTCAATATTTTTTAATTTCATAAGGTCAATCTATTAATTCGAGATAATAGTCTATTTAGGTGATCTGACATCTCTAACTTGAGTTGCTCAGCTAATTGATTAAGAAATATATCCCGGGATAAAGCCGCCACCGGTTATATAGCAGAGCAGCCAAGCCAATCAAATGCTTCAGAGCAAACGACTTTGGATGGTGGCTTGTGGATGTGAACGATGTCCTTTCAGATGTTGATGAGCTGATGTTGATCTTACGAGTATTGTGAACCCCTTAGTCGTTTCCTTGGTCAATATACTTCGATCGATCACCCAACTCTATTATATAGAGGCAAACTTACCAAGCGGTCCACGGGCGGCCACATGCAACTAATTAAGGAGCAAGTTTGTTTGTAGTGATATCCGTCGTTGTCATCCAGTCTATACTATATATTATAATTGAATTTTGGTGTTGTCACATGGCTGCATCAGGATAATTTTATTCTCTCCATAATATCTTTCTCCTTAAAAATAAAAATATAGATAATTTAAATGAATGACTATTTTTGTATTGCCAAAAAATAACTAAGAAATCATATTCCGGCCATAACATCTCCCTTCCCAAAAATAGAAATACAATAGTTTAAATGAACTAAATAATATGATTATTTCTGTACTATTAAAAAATAATTTGATTAGTTGGATATAAAATATACTTAATTAGTCTAACCATTAATCTTATTATAGTACAGAAATATGTATATTGCAAAATGAGTACATTGGAAGCAAATCATTTTATGGTTTCACAAATTTGAGGACATATATATGTATATTATTATTATAATAAAACATAATTATAAATATTACCACATTGACAACACCATGATGATTTTTTTCCTGCCAAAAAAATTATCTTCTTACTCTCTCTCTCCAACTTTCTCTCCTATTAAACTTTCCCAAAATATATCTAAATGTTTAAAAAACTCTCAACCTCACTCTCACCCTTCTTAAACTAATAAAAACTCGCTAATATAATTTCTCTCTCTTTTCTTTCCCATTAAACATCTCTCCATTTCTAAAAACTCAAGTCTTTATTTAAAATCTACTTTTATAAATAATAAAAAATATTAATCTCATGTATACTACTTATAAAATTTATTAATTCAAACCTAATAATTTCAGTGCAATGCACAGGTATAGAACTAGTTTACTATATATTTCGAAGTAGAATTGGCATTTAAGGTTCCGATTCGAAATTGAAAATGAGTATTTTTATTTCCGCATTTTATAAGAAATATAAAAAATAAAATCAAAATAAAAAATGAGTATTTCTGTTTTCACATCTATTTTCGCTTTTTAACGAAAAATTGAAAACAGAGTCAGATCTAAAAATGATAATTTGAAAATATTTTTATGACATCAACATATGAATTAGTAGATCCACATATTCAAATCACATAATTTTAAATATAAATATATTAATCCACATTATAATAACATTTTGATAAATATAAACAACTCATATACACAAATTATATGGATGACTAGATTCATAATCTCAAATCATAAAATCTTAGATCAATTTATTAACTCACAATGCAATCCACAAATTATATAGTCTCAACTACAACTCATAATATATAATAACTAATTAATACAACACTAAATCTACCACATATATCTCCATTCACCAATCACATTATCTCCATTTTCCATTACAATGTGTCGTACAAAATGAAATATGTGAGCCATGCATGATAACACTATTATGTCTATAATTAACGCCAAATACCTAAGGATAAATGCAACTGTTTCTTCAGTTGAATGAATCGGATACGGAATCGGATTTTCAGATTCAGAAACGCTTGTTTCCGTTTCCGCATCTTATAAGATTTGAAAATTCGATTCGAAATTTTATAAACTATTAGAACTATTTTATCGGAGTTCCGAATCCTATAAAAATAACAGAAACAGATAGAAATATCAAATTTTGGGTATCCATTAGCAGCCCTATGAACATTTCTCCTAATTAAGTTAAACGTGAGGGCATTTAGAACTTACAATTCATATATATATATGGGCAAATATTATTACCTGTACGTTTGGATCGAGTTGGATCGCTCGGCCCAAAAGCGGACATAAAATTTGTATATACATTGGTAGGTAGATTCCTTTATATAAAAGGAATTAAGTAGTCATGTTGTTGATTACATCAGGAGAACTTGTTCTGTTTTGTCTGTTTGAAATTTTTCTCTTGAATTAAGTATTATGTTTCCTCTTCTGATCTGTTGGGTGATATTGCTTTGGTTGTATCACTAAATTCCCTTGTCATATACTGTACCCCCTTCATATTTATGTTAGTAAAATGAAGCTTTAAGCTCCGCCTTATATCCCCATAAACAAGAAAAAAAGAAAAAGATGGTCCCTGCCCATCACATTGGGATCCCTAACATTAGTGACAGGTGAGGTCTGGAGATTATGTACATTTCTATTATTGTTATAGTCTTCACCACGCCAACGGCTTCGGGTTTTAATATATTTACTTACCAGCTAGTGATCACATGAAACGTCGCTGCGTCTCAACATCGAAAGGTCTTCGTTCGCACGAAATTGAGAAGGGAAAGGCGAATCAGACGAGTCGGCCGGGCAGTTGTAAGATTTCACATACATGCATGAGAAAGATTTGTTGTAAGTGTAATAAATCTTGCTCCACAGACAAAACTTCCATGTGAAACCCGCCCACAATAGTGGGCGTCTAGACTTTGTGTTCGCATGGCAGCCACATAAGTAGATAGCAGTTCTTGAAGAAGAAATTGCCCACATCCCGGCCCAATGATGTTTACACGTAAGTATTTTTCCTTGCATGAAGTTGGAAATTTTGATGCATCCATGATTGTTCAGTAGTAGGAACAACGAGCACCTCTCTCTCTCTCTAGCTTAATAATTGGGAATGGATTAGGTGACCTACACGTATCAATATTATTTCGATCATGAATAAAAATAATTAATTTCACATGATCACGTGTTCACAAAAATAAAAGAAAAAAATGTGATCTGATATCTCTCTCCGCTTAATGTTTAAAGTTTCAAATTAGATCACTCAATTTAATAAATTAACCTTAATGTGAGATCAAAGTCTAAAGTCACAAGTTGTGCCACACGCATTATATTTGTCATACCTTACGTGGCAGAGACTAAAGTATTGATCCGTCTATACTGAAAGGGTGTGTGGGTTAATCGACCTACATCATCATGTGGTGTCAAAATTAAGCTGAAAATATAGTGTAGCTAGCTAGCGTCTTAATAAAGTTTTGGATGTACATACTCCAATTCATTAAACTTAGTACAAGTCAAATCCTTGGAGGACCTACAAGTGACGAACCCATATCGATGCCAATATTTAATTATATCAGTTGGCAATATCAATCATCAATTCTTTCAAAGATGATGACGTATATATGTTCGCCATCACAATTGCCATCGATCCCAACCTAACCAACAACTGTTCTCAGGAATTATATATAGTGCCTTTAATTCCAGTAGAAATATAGAGGCGGCTTGGTTTGGAGAGTGTTTCGTGTCAAATTATGAAACTACTAGAGAAGTTTCAGCAATCTATACACACAAATTAACAAAGCAATCGTTAAACCTGTTCAAATTTTACGAGGAACATGCATGTGTATATATAAGAAAAATTTAAAGAATAATATAATAGATTAGTTCCACACCCTTCACGGAAATCTGACTAAACACTAGGTGGACGTGGTGAGTTATTCTCCACAAACAGCATGGACCAAGTAAATGGTTGATGCCCCTTATACAAAGCCAGTTTAGAAAAGCCGACGGCTCTCCCATACACCACGAAACAACTTGCCCACCATCCTCCATTGATGTTTATTGATGATGACTACCCTTTGTGGGCTTTACGGCTCCGTCATATGATGTAGCTAATTTGAAATATTTTGAACGTAGCTTAATTTTAGTCATGATTTGTTGGAGCGGTGAATCGGATTAAATCGGGTTCTCCCTGATTCGGTTCAATTCCCATGAAATCGAACCAAATCGACTCGATTTATGTATATATATAAATATGTGTATATTATTCATGGGGGAATATGATTTTTTCTTCATACTTATTTACTTGAATATTATTTAAGTAAATATTATTATTTATAATTTTATTTACTTAAGATATTATATGTAAATAAGGAAGTACCTTACATTTGAATCTAATAAAAATATCAAAAAAAATCATATCTCTTATCAATAAAAAGTCAACTCTTCCATTTAAGAAGTAAATCACGATTTCGGTGATTTTAGCGAAATGCTAACCATTCCCTTGGAGAAGTCACATGCACGTTTGATTTTTTTATTAGACTTTGAATTTTTAGTGTTCCATATGATTTATTTGAATTATCAAATTTTAAATAGGTCAAATTATAAGAGATTAAAAAGTTAGTATTTTACTAAAATCATTGAAATCGCGATTTTCTTCTTCGATGGGAGAGTTGACTTTTTATTGGTAAGAAATATATATATATATATATATATATATTTTATATTTTTATTAGATTCAAATGGGGGAACTTTTTTATTTATATGTAATATCTTAAGTAAATGAAACTATAAATACTAACATTTAGTTAATTGATATTTAGGTAAATAAGTATGAGAAGAAATCGTATGTATATATGTACCCATGTGAATCATATCGGATCGGATCACTCGTGTAGTACCCCGAAAAATTCATAAATTCAAAAATAAACATAAAATAAAATTTATCAATTAATAAATTCAATCTAGTTAAAAAGGTACGCATCATTATCACATGCGTAAAAACCCCTATAAAAATGTTGTAAAAATAATGGTTATGCTCTCTAATGACTCATCAAGGAGTTTGGGTATAGAAAAATCATTGGACCTAGTTTAAGAGTTTATGTGACTTATTGTCGTAATTAAAGAATAAGACGGAAAACCCATTATTATATGAGCCAAGGTGGGTTATAAATTAAAAATAAACATATGGGTAGACTTTAAATAATATGGGTTGATCATAGCCCATTATGATAGTTGGACCAATGGACAATCTTGGCCCATGAATAAATTCACTAACGAAAGGATAATTAACCCATTAAATAAATTAAGTATATTAGTTGTACAATTAAGTTATACATAAGTTACTTGGCCAAAAGAAAGATGACAAATGATGGATGAAGGTTATCAATATTGGATAAGTAATATTAAAATGAACTAAAATAAGAAATCAATTGAATAAATATGATAAATAGATTTAAATTAGAATAAAGGGTGAATAATTCGAAGTAATTAAAAACTCATTAAGCCAAATTAAGTATGGGTTGTATAAGTGGTCCAAGCATGGATTGATGGACCCAAATGTGAAGAGCCCAAATTTCATGGGAGTTATTAAGCCTAAATTCGTACCTAAAAATATTAATAAATAAAAGGGGGAAAGATAATGACTATTTTAACTCCTAAATTATCTTAAAAAGAGTCCTAACCCTAGCCAACTCAATAGGACTCTATCTTAATCTAAAAAGGGAATTTAGATAAGACAAAATAGGGATAAAAATGGAAGACCTATAATAAATAGGAAAATTCGTAATTATGATATCTCTTAATTAAAAAGGGATCATTAAAACACCAATATGACCCCTATTTATCTTAAAAAGAATCCTAGACATACCCAAATCCATTAGCCCCGAAATTTAAGTTCTCCCCAAGCCAAATAGGTGGAATAATGATAGTAAAGGGGAAGATAAATAAGAAATTCGGAGTTAATTAATTAATAAATAAAATATGGGTAAGATAAATACTAAAATAGGATGTAAATATCTTAAAAAAGACTTCTAAGCCTATCCTAACCTATTTCCCACGAAATTAAATCTCTCCCTATCTTATTAGGTGGATAAATGCAAGAGAATAGGGAGATAAATGTAAAAATTCAAAGTTTGAAGGAAAGGGAAGAGTTTTAAGTCATTAGGACTCTTAAGAAACATAATAGACCTCTAATGAGTGTCTACCAAGTCCCATTTTCGTTCCTGGAACTCTGGAGAATGAAGGAGGAGGGTGAGGACGAGGAGAGCAAGGAAGAGGGAGGCTTGGAGCAAGAAGAACTTGAAAATTTCGTCAACCCAAACCCTAGGATCTTTACAGCACAAAAGGTAGGCAATCTCTCAAGCCAAATTCGTGTAAAAATTACTCTAAGAAGAGTTCATGATCCGAGCAAAAGCCCTTTGGTTTCGCTCTATTTCGATCTCCTATGAGGGAGAATTAATTCTTTGATTCCCTGTCAGATCCATGCACCCGACCCTTCATGTTTGATTGTGAACCTTGTGTATACTTGACTTCATACCATGAGAAAATTCTCATAAATAATACTTCATGTTAGCTTTCACACACCTCTAGTTTGCCTAAATTTCATCATGTATCCGTCTCTAATTAATTCGTTGAACCTTGACTGCGCATGTTTAGGTCATCGAAATGTATCTTGATCACCGCATGTCTAAACCTTGTCTATTTTCAAATTAATCGTGCATGTTGATAGATCTATATGTCTACTTTTGATTAGAACTGATCTCATACTTTTTGGACCTCTATACGATTTATTATCGATTTTTGAATAGCTATGTGTCAGGCAGACCCACTTGGAAAAGGGCAAATCCCTCTTTTTGGGCTTGGGCCACCTCCTGAGGTCGATACGGCACCATACGTCGCGATCTTAGAGGGGTCGCGACACCAAGGTCCGACACGTTATGAACGTAGTGGATCGACTGGTCGCGACCTGCCCCCTGGTTCAGTAGAACGCGACCGAACACCGCGCCGCGACATGAATGCGACAAGAAACCCTATCGCAACTTGACCTGATCACGACCCGACTCTATGTCGCGACCTGAACGCGACCTAACCCTACGTCGCGATCTTAACAGAGCGGCCCAAACCCTGATTTGCTTGTATAACCTTGCTAATTGCCCCATTTAATCTCTGTTAAACCCAAATCATGCACCCTAAGAATAGTAACGACCTGTTAATAAATGTTGAACATTATTCTCATGTTTCAATGAAATAGAAGATGTGTGCACGATCAATCTTGCTCTTATGATTATCTTACACAAGCACACACTATGCATGAATGATTGCCACGAAAGCTTGTTAAATTGCTCAATAATATATCAGGTAATTGAGTTAACTATTTACTTAATATCCTATTTATTTTAATGGACTTGTCTTCGTTTTAAACGTGTGATTCGTATACCGTTACCGCTTCCCTCGGCCTTCGAGCACTCGAGGCACGAAGGACCAGTTTTCTATACACTTTCTCTTGGCTTGGACTACCTCTCCATCGGGAATACTCTCAACTGGGCTAGGGACTCCTTGTCAAGACCTCCGTAAGTCTTCTTGGCTTTGGCGCACGTCCATTGCCGACGAGCTGGTTGTACCCTAAAACCCGTTACACCTTAGGGATCAGTACGATCCATGGCCTTAGTGTGTTCTCTCTTACCTTGTGATCACCCCAAACCATTTAGCCTGTGTTCATATCACGGCTAGTGAGCGGTTGTGACTTCTACCAAACTGCCGACATCCGACCTAGTGTTGTGCAACTGTTTCTATCGATGCTTAATGTTGTTTTACGATTATACCCCTATCTCGTCTACTATCTTGTTACTCTCATTTGTTCACTTTCACTCTATACTCTCATCTATTTCGTCTATTACTCTCATCTATTCTTGGTACTCTATTTGGCCATACAATTGATTGTCTAAACAAAATAACAGAACAGTGCTATAATGCCAAAGCAATAGGGCCCGGTCTGGTCCTAGGAGGAGCGCCCGAAGAGTGCTATTTCCTTGCGAGGGTAACATGATTAGGATGTGCACGGCATGCATCCAGCGCCATTTAACAACAAATACAATTCAATCTATGACAATCAAACAATCGTTTTACTATATCTCTGGGTTGACATGATGCTCGAACGGGGAAGTGCTATTGCACCTTGGTGCAGACGTTACATATTCTTTCACTATATGGCCAATCCTCTATCATGCTAGTTTTGCAATTACTTTTGAATGTGCTGTCATTCTCTCGTGTGCTATCATTCTCTCGTTATTGTGTGCTATTACTCTCTTGACTTGATCGATCACTCTAGTTAACTTGCTTTACAAGACATTAATAACTTTAAGCTTGCTTGTTTACATGAGATATTAAGTCCTACTGAGCATTATCGCTCACCCTGCGCTATTGTTGTATTGTATTTCAGGTAAGTCAGGTGATGACCCTATGCACACCAATGGGAATGGACTGGAGTGATGAGCGACCCGAAGCCGTAGCAATGAAGTGTCATTAGTATCTTATAGTATAGTTAGATATTTGCTTAATTACCCTTTTTAGTTGTTATGATGTTAATGAGCCCTATGTTCGGCTTAGAATTAGTAGTTGTAATAGTTAGGTGATTTATCAATAAAATAAAGAGTTTATTGCAATTACTGTTCATTTAGATGCTCTGATATTTGCGACTGTATGCGCAATTTATGTTACCATACACGTTGTTCATGCCTCCCCGATTTATTCCGCTGCTAAATTGGCGGGGCATGACAGTTGGTATCAGAGCCTAGGATGTCCTTATTAAGATATTTAAGTCTAGGATGTTCTAGGTGAACTACCCTGACACGTGTCTAAGTCAACCACCATACCTATGTGAGGATTGGGTAGAACCATGGTTAAGATCTTAATACATTTATCTATATATCCGTGTATCAACTAAATGTTACTTTATCATCCTAATGCCAACCTTATTCTTGAAGGAACTCTTAAATGGACGCCAAACTTGCGTCACTGCAAGACGAAATAGGGTTAACTCAAGAGCTAGCTCGGGCATGTTGGAAAGTCGTCCAACTGTTGGAAGGAGCCTTAAGGACAACCAAGAAGATTAGCAAAGAGACCAAAAAGAACAAGAAGAGAATACACAATCAAGACAAGAAGGCAAACATCCAAAAGAAACATAGCAAGATCGTCTGCCTTCATTACAGTAAACCGGGACATGTGGCTAACGAGTGCTGGTGAAGAGTGGGTGCTTGTCTACGTACGTTGTGGCAGTTTAGAGCATCGGATACAAGACTGCCCTGTTCTAAAGGAACCACCCACTAACACCAAAGATCTCAACTCTATGACAATATAGCATCAGACAAACGATGATAATAGAACGATAAAGAAGAATAAGAAGAATGCCATACAATTGGCCCTTACCCGTAAAGGACGATGCGAGCATTGCAAAAAGATAGGTCACGTAGTGGAGGAATGCTGGAGGAAAGCAAGTGCTTGCCTACGCTGCGGAAATCGCAATCATCGCATTTCCGAGTGCCCTATACTTGAGAAGCAAGAAAAAGAGAAACGCCCGACAGAGCAAGAGAAGCCTGGTAGACTACGAGCTGTGCAGGGAGTTGAGACCACCAAGGAGGGTGGAGTCGTGGAAGGTAACTCTAAACAACAATTAATATGTATTTAGCTTGAGATGATGAGTTATATGTAACCGAAGTAGTCGTGGAATTTGGGGACCAAATTCTTTTTAAGAGGGGGAGGATGTAGTACTCCGAAAAATTCATAAATTCAAAAATAAAGATAAAATAAAATTTATCAATTAATAAATTCAAACTAGTTAAAAAGGTACGCATCATTATCGCATGCGTAAAAACCCCTATAAAAATGTTGTAAAAATAATGGTTATGCTTTCTAATGACTCATCAAGAAGTTTGAGCATAGAAAAATCATTTGGCCCTAGTTTAAGAATTTATGCGACTTATTATCGTAATTAAGGAATAAGACGGAAAATCTATTATTATATGAGCCAAGGTGGGTTATAAATTAAAAATAAACATATGGGTAGACTTTAAATAATATGGGTTAATAGTCCATTATGATAGTTGGACCAATGGACAATCTTGGCCCACGAATAAATTCACTAACGAAAGGATAATTAACCTATTAAGTAAATTAAGTATATTAGTTGTACAATTAAGTTATACATAAGTTACTTGGACAAAAGCAAGATGTTAAATGATGGATGAAGGTTATCAATATTGGGATAAGTAATATTAAAATGAATTAAAATAAAAAATCATTTGAATAAATATGATAATAGATTTAAATTAGAATAAAGGGTGAATAATTCGAAGTAATTAAAAACTCATTAATCCAAATTAAGTATGGGTTGTATAAGTGGTCCAAGCATGGATTGATGGGCCCAAATGTGAAGAGCCCAAATTTCATGGGAGTTAATTAAGCCTAAATTCGTACCTAAAAATATTAATAAATAAAAGGGGGTAAGATAATGACTATTTTAACTCCTAAATTATCTTAAAAAGAGTCCTAACCCTAGCCCAACTCAATAGGACTCTATCTTAATCTAAAAAGGGAATTTAGATAAGACAAAATAGGGATAAAAATGGAAGACCTATAATAAATAGGGAAATTCGAAATTATGATATCTCTTAATTAAAAAGGGATCATTAAAACACCAATATGACCCCTATTTATCTTAAAAAGAATCCTAGACATACCCAAATCTATTAGCCCCAAAATTTAAGTTCTCCCCAAGCCAAATAGGTAGAATAATGATAGTACAGGGGGAGATAAATACGAAATTCGGAGTTAATAAATAAATAAATTAAATAAGGGTAAGATAAATACAAAAATAGGATGTAAATATCTTAAAAAAGAGTCCTAAGCCTATCCTAACCCATTACCCACAAAATTGGACCTCTCCCAATCTTATTAGGTGGATAAATGCAAGAGAATAGGGAGATAAATGTAAAAATTCAAAGTTTGAAGGGAAGGGAAGAGTTTTAAGTCATTAGGACTCTTAAGCAACCTAATAGACCTCTAATGAGTGTCTACCAAGTCCCATTTTCGTTCCTGGAACTCTGGAGAACGAAGGAGGAGGCTGAGGACGAGGAGAGCAAGGAAGAGATCAGAGGCTTGGAGCATGAAGAACTTGGAAATTTCGTCAACCCAAACCTAGGATCTTACAATGCAAAAAGGTAGGCAAACTCTCAAGCCAAATTCGTGTAAAAATTACCCTAGGAAGAGTTCATGATCCCGAGCAAAATTTCTTTATTTTCGCTCTATTTCGATCTCCCATGAGGGAGAATTAATTCTTTGAATCTCTATCAGATCCATGCACCCGACCCTTCATGTTTACTTGTGAACCTTGTGTAAACTTGACTTCATACCATGAGAAAATTCTCATAAATAATACTTCATGTTAGCTTTCACACGCCTCTAGTTTGCCTAAATTTCATCGTGTATCCGTCTCTAATTAATTCGTTGAACCTTGACTGCGCATGTTTAGGTCATTGAAATGTATCTTGATCACAACATCTCTAAACCTTGTCTATTTTCACATTAATCGTGCATGTTGATAGATCTATATGTCTACTTTCGATTAGAACTGATCTCATACTTTTTGGACCTCTATACAATTTATTATCAAATTTTGAATAGCTATGTGTCAGGCAGACCCACTTGGAAAAAGGGCAAATCTCTCTTTTCTGGGCTCGGGCCTCCTCTTGAGGTCGCGACAGCATGATACGCCGCGATCTTAGAGGGGTCACGACACCAGGGTCTGACACGTTATGAACGTGGCAGATCGACTGGTCACGACCTGCCCCCCGGTTCACTCCAGCGCTCGGTTCAACAGGACGCGACCGAACACCGCGCCGCGACATGAATGCAACAAGAACCCCTATCGCGACTTGACCTGATCGCGACCCGACTCTATGTCACGATCTGAACGCGACCTAACCCTACGTCGCGACCTTAACAGAGCGGCCCAAACCCTGGTTTACTTGTATAATCCAAGTTCTTCTTGTTCCAAGCCTCCCTCTTCCTTGCTCTCCTCGTCCTCAGCCTCCTCCTTCGTTCTCCAGAGTTCCAGGAACGAACATGGGGCTTGGTAGACACTAATTAGAGGTCTATTAGTGTCATGCCCCGCCAATTTAGCAGCGGAATAAATCGGGGAGGCATGAACAACGAGTATGGTAATGAAAATTGCGCATACATTCGTAAATATCAGAGCAACTAATGAACAATAATTGCAATAAAACTCATCATTTTATTGATAATTCATCTAATCTATTATAACCACTAATTCAGAGCCAAAACATAGGGCTCAATGACTTTATTACATTGGAAAAAAAATCTAAAGCAAATATCTAACTAGACTCTAAGGTACTAAGGACATTCCATCGCTATGACTACAGGACGGTCATCACTCTAGTCCAATCCCGTTGTCGTGTGTAAGGTCATCACTTGACCTACCTGAAAACACAATAACAAATAACGAAGGGTGAGCGATAATGCTCAGTAGGACTTAATATCTCGTGTAAACAAGCATGCTTTAAGTGATTAATGTCTTGTAACGCAGGTTAACTAGAGAGAACGATCATGTATAGTTGAGAGAGTAATGTTGCCCGGTTGGCTAACCCAGAGGGGGGGTGAATGGGTCTTTAAATAAAATTTATCTGATAAAAACCTGAGCTCAAACAAACATAAAGAGTTCTTGGAAAGGATTAGTAATGGTTAGTAAAAGCAACAATCACACGATAAAGACAATCACACAACACACAGATTTATCCTGGTTCGGATCTCCTCTCCTTAGGAGTCCTACGTCCAGTCCCTGAGCAATCCTCAGGATTTCACTAACTAGGGTACAGTCCCCCTATGGACAAAAACAACCACCCAGCTCAGCTGATCTTCCTTCACTCGTGAAGGGAACACAACACCCTGGTACCACCAGGTCTTCCTTCACTCCCGAAGGGAAAAAACACCACCCTGGACACCACCAGGTCTTCCTTCGCACACGAAGGGAAGAACACAAGAAAATCTTGAAGGAAATGACTAGCCCCTAGATCAAGCTTTTACAAAACTCAATCTGAAGCTACAAGCACTAAGAGTCAAAGATCTACACAATGTGGACTCTCTCAGAACTAATCTAGCTCTTCCTTGATTTTTCTTCTCACAGCACGAGGAGCTAGGAGCCAAGATCGAAAGGAGAGAATTTCTGGCTCTAGAGATCTTCTGAAGACTTGAAAGTGGCAGAGTTCTAGACTCTCTTGAATGTCAATAATGCTTCCTTCATGGATCAATATCTGTCTTCGGAACTTCGTCTTGTATTTATATCTCCAATTTGAATAAGGATGAAGAGATGACCGTTGTCTCACAGCTTTGGTGTACGTTAGACTGAAGGATCTGTAGAAACTTCCTGTCGACAGTCTTTTGTTCTTTGGAGCACGCAAAGTGATGAGATCTTCTTAGTTGGCTTGTAGTTCTTTCTGTGTCAGATGTTGTAGGATAGTATATCCTTAAGGTTCTGCAAGGTTGAGCTTTAATGGTAGACAGCTATACTATCTCCAGATGTCAATCAACGTTAGAGCAGATAGACACAAATATGGTAGTGACAGTTTATCGTTCTAGAAGATGCATGCAGAGGATACACGAGAATGGAAGATATGTTCTGTATCCGTGCAGAGATACGTTCAGTCTTTATTAAATGCATGGCAGTCAAACAGACGTGATGCGATTTTGACTATTCAAACGTATCTTAAATCAAGATGAACAATTAATTAATAAAAGCATGACTTATGCAATCGTTATGATAATCTGACAGAATCGTTATGAACAAATTACTATAGTGTCATAAGAAGTCGTTATGATAACTTATGAAATCGTTATCAAAAAAACAAGTCGTTCTATAACAGATGATATAAGAAATCGTTATGAAACATGGCAAGTCGTTCTGATTCTGAAGAAATCGATATGAAACACTTATCAAATCGTTATGAGATGCAAGTCGTTGTAGCTTTCTAAAGAAATCGTTACGATGTCTTACAGAAGTGTTATGACGAGCAAGTCGTTATAACTCTCTAAAGAAATCGTTACGATGACTTACAGAATCGTTATGACGAGTAAGTCGTTATAACTCTCTAAAGAAATCGTTACGATGACTTACAGAATCGTTATGACGAGCAAGTCGTTATAACTCTCTAAAGAAATCGTTACGATGACTTACAGAATCGTTATGACGAGCAAGTCGTTATAACTCTCTAAAGAAATCGTTACGATGACTTACAGAATCGTTATGACGAGCAAGTCGTTATAACTCTCTAAAGAAATCGTTACGATGACTTACAGAGTCGTTATAATGAGCAAGTCGTTATAACTTCTGAAGGAGTCGTTACGATAACTTACAGGTCGTTATAATGAGCAAGTCGTTATAACTTCTGAAGGAGTCGTTACGATAACTTACAGAGTCGTTATAATGAGCAAGTCGTTATAACTTCTGAAGGAGTCGTTACGATAACTTACAGAGTCGTTATAATGAGCAAGTCGTTATAACTTCTGAAGGAGTCGTTACGATAACTTACAGAGTCGTTATAATGAGCAAGTCGTTATAACTTCTGAAGGAGTCGTTACGATAACTTACAGAGTCGTTACGATAACTTACAGAGTCGTTATAACATCGACTTGTTTTACACAGCAAGGTTATTCAATCTTTCAAGTAAATCGTTGAACTTGAGAGGAAATCGTTACAGCTAATGAAGGAATCGTTATGACTCTTCTGAGAAATGATGTATGTAAGTACTTACCACAAATGCTTGACTTTCTTTGTGCTTAAGGCTAAATAAAACAAGGTTAGAAAACTTTTGACAGGTTTTGTTTATCACCAAAATAAGCATGTAATTAATTTAAAAGTATATGGGGATGGACTCTTCATCAAGTAATAGTACAAGATAACAAGTGAATGATAATACATTTCTCAAGAGTATTTCAAAATTAGGATGGCAACATAACGAGATAGCGCGTAACAAGATAGTGTATAACAAGATAGCGTGTATCAAAATGACATGAAATATGATAGCTTGTATCAAGGTGGTGTGTAACGAGATAGCTTGTAAAGAGATAGCATGTAATGAGATAACATGTATGGTTGCACAACGGTGCACTAGTCGAGTACGACAATAGTCACTTTGGGACAGTAGCCGTTTAACGATAGTACATTTCGTCTGAACTCCTCAGACTAATGTTAATCAGTCAGTGCTAGCACACTAATAGCACAGAACTGGCACAATATGTCTGAACTCCTCAGACTAATAGTAAAACAATTAGATGTCTAGCCAATGTCGAGATAGTCAGGACCGATGCAATGCATAACACCGTCAATAGCCCCTGTAGGTATTTTTGGGTGGCTCTCTGCCCCCAGGACTAGATTGGAGCCCCTCGGACACTCTCCGTGCCCTGCACACTGTGCATTCAAGTCAGTAGGGTCATCGGACCCATATTATGGCGCTAGACAGTCATGTATAGTACAAGCAATAGGAGCCGCAACAGCTCAAGAGTCTCAAGAGAGTACTAGATGAATAGACGAGATAGTAGAGTGAACGTGAATAGATGAGAGTACAAGTATAGTAGACGAGATAGGGGTATAATCGTAAAACAACGATAACCACGATAGTAACGTTTGCACAGTACCAGGTCGGGTACCGGCAGTCAGGTAGAAGTCACATCCGCCCATTAGCCGTGCCGCGTACACGAGCCAGATGGTCCGGCGTGATCACAAGATAATAGAGATCTCACTAAGGCTGTTTGGATCGTACTGATCCCTAAGAGTGTAACGGGATTTAAAGGTACAACCAGCTCGTCGGCTAAGGACGTGCGCCAAAGTCAAGAAGACTTACGGAGGCCTTGACAAGGAGTCTCTAGTCTAGTCGAGAGTATTCCCGGTGGAGAGGTGGTCCATGTCAAGAGAAAGTGTGTAACGAAACGTTGTTCGTCTTGCCTCGAGTGCTCGAAGGCAGAGGGACGCGATAACGGTGTACAAATCACGCAAGTAAAATGAAGACATGTGTCATTTAATAATAGGAAAAATTAGGTAATTAATTTCACTTAATTACCAGATACATTATTGAGTAATTTACTAAGGTTTAATGGCAACATGATGGTTAAGTGTGTGCAAGTGTATGAAATCAAAAGAGCATGATGGATTGTGCACAAGTCTTTTAAATTAATTAGATTAATGCAATTTATTGCACATTAATATTTATTAAGATCAAATTATGAATAACATATTTAATTAAGGCTAAACAATGGATAATTAACAAGTAGAGCAAGGGTATATAAGCAATTTCGGGCTCTGGCTGATTTTCTGTTAACGCGACGGGGGTACCCGTCGCGACAAGGTGGCTGGGCGCGACAAGTGAACCGGCCGGTCTGGCTCAGTTCGGGGTGGATATCGTGGTGGTTTAGGTCACCGCGTTCTTAACGCGACATGATGGCGGGACGCGACCCGGCTGATATCGTGGCGGGTCGCGCCGTGGCGATATCAGGAGAGTCCGGCCCTTTTTTCCCTTTTTCCAAGGTTGATCAGATTTGAAACAGGGCTCTTCTAAATCCAATATAAAATCGTATAATGACCCAAAAATCACGAATCCAGTTTCAAATGAAAGTAGACACATAGATCTATCAGCATGCACGATTAATTTGAAATTAGACAAGATTTAGGCAAACTTTGATCATGTTACATTCTGATGACCTAAACAGGCGCAGTCAGGGTTCAATGAAGTTATTGGAGATGAATACTTAATGAAAAATTATGAAACTAGTGAAGTTTGAAAGCTAACACGATGCAGTATTTTAGAGAATTTTTTCATAGCATGATATCAAATATGCACAAAGTTTAAAGGTCAATGTGAAGAGTCGGGTACATGCAACAGACAGGGAATCAAGGATTTAATTCTCCCTCATGGGAGGTCGAAATCGAGCAAGACCAAGGGCGTTTGAAAGATAATAAGATGTAGTATATCTGAGAATTTTATCATGGCATGAGAGCATGTACACATCGGGAATTAGAGAAAACATGAGATCTCAGTTCATGAGAACAGCAGGATTTCACGAATTAAATTCGCCCAAATGGGTGAACGAAATACAACAAAATGATAGGGCTTTTGAAGAGGTACATGAAGACTACCTAGGGTAATTATTTCACGATTTTAGCTTGAGAGATTGCCTACCTTTTTCGTGGAGTAAGAAAGCCCTAGTTTGGATGACGAAATTATGAAAACCTTCTTGCTCCAAGCCTTCTCCTTCCTTGATCCTTAGTCCAAATCTTCTCCTCTTCCTCTCCAAAAGTCTTAGCACGAAATTGTGGGGTGCTAGGGTCAAATGGGGGGTGTTTTGATGGCTTGTAGAGTTCTAAATCACCTAAAACTCTTTCCTCCTCATTTAATTACGAATTTCCATTATTATCACATATTTTTCTTGCTATATCTATCTAATTGGGTAAGGGAGAGGTCTAATTTCGTGGGTAATGGTTTATGATAGGATTAGGACTCTTATTAAGATATATATGAGTCATATTAGTGCTTTAATGACCCCTTTTTAATTAAGAGATAATATAGTTACGAATTTTCCTATTAATTTGGGTCTCTTATATTTAACCCAATTGTCTCTCATCTAAATCCCAATTTTAGATTAGGATAGAGTCCTATTGGGTTACACTAGGGTTAGGACTCTTTTTAAGATGATTAAGAGTTAAAATACTCATTATCTTAACCCTTTTCTATTTATTAATATTTTAGGTACTAATTTCACTTATTTAACTCTCATCTCATGGTGGACTCTTCATAATTAGGCCCAAAACTTTATGCTAGGACCATTAGTAAAACCCATTACTAATTTGACTTAATGGGTATTGATTTAATTCCAATTATTCACCCTTTATCCTTATGTAAATCTATTTATCACACTTATTCAAATAATTTCATATTTTTATTTCAATTAATATTATTCATGACAATATTTCTAACCTTCATCATTTGGGCTCTTACTCTTGGCCCAATAACTCATGTGAGCTTAATTGTACAACCCATGTACTTACTTTACTTAATGGATTTTTATTTATCCTTTTCATTAAAGAATTTATTTATGGGCCAAGATTGTCCATTGGTCCAAATATCATAATGGGCTATCATCCCATATTATTTAAAGTCTACTCATATATTTATTTTAATTTATAATCCATTTTGGATCATAAAATAATGGATTCTTCGACTTATTCCTTAATTATGCTAATAAGTCGCATAAATTCTTAAACTAAGTCCAAATGATTTTTCTACGTCCAAATTTCATGATGGGTCATTAGAGAACATTATTTAAAGTATGACTATTATTTTTACGAAATTTTTATAGGGGTTTATACGCATACAATAATGATGCGTACCATTTTAATTAATTGAATTTATTAATAGATAAAATTTCTATTTATCTATAATTTTTAATTAATAGATTTTTCGGGGTACTACAATTAGGTTGCTTAAGAGTCCTAATGACTTAAAACTCCTCCCTCCCTTTAAACTTTGAATGTTTACATTTATCTCCCTATTCTCTTGCATTTATCCACCTAATAAGATAGAGAGAGGTCCAATTTCGTGGGAAATGGGTTAGGATAGGCTTATGACTCTTTTTAAGATATTTACATCCTAGTATTTATCTTACCCTTATTTAATTTATTTATTAATTAACTCCAAATTTCTTATTATCATTATTCCACTTATTTGGCTTGGGGAGAACTTAAATTTCGGGGCTAATGGATTTGGGTATGTCTAGGATTCTTTTTAAGATAAATAGGGGTCATATTAGTGTTTTAATGATCCCTTTTAATTAAGAGATATCATAATTACGAATTTCCCTATTTATTATAGGTCTTTCATTTTTATCCCTATTTCGTCTTATCTAAATTCTCTTTTAGATTAAGATAGAGTCTTATGAGTTGGGCTAGGGTTAGGACTCTTTTTAAGATAATTTAGGAGTTAAAATAGTCATTATCTTACCCCTTTTATTTATTAATATTTTTAGGTACGAATTTAGGCTTAATTAACTCCCATAAAATTTGGGCTCTTCACATTTGGGCCCATCAATCCATATTTGGACCACTTATACAACTCATACTTAATTTGGCTTAATGAGTTTTTAATTACTTCGAATTATTCACATTTTATTCTAATTTAAATTCATTTATCAGATTTATTCAATTGATTTTTTATTTTAATTCATTTTAATATTAATTATCCCAATATTGATAACCTTCATCCATCATTTGCCATCTTGCTTTTGGCCATGTAACTTATGTATAACTTAATTGTACAACCAATATACTTAATTTACTTAATGGGTTAATTATCATTTCGTTAGTGAATTTATTCATGGGTTAAGATTGTCCATTGGTCCAACTATCATAATGGGCTATCAACCCATATTATTTAAAGTCTATCCATATGTTTATTTTTAATTTATAACTCACCTTGGCTCATATAATAATGGGTTTTCCGTCTTATTTCTTAATTACAACAATAAGTCTCATAAATTCTTAAACTAGGTCCAAATGATTTTTCTATGCCCAAACTTCTTGATGAGTCATTAGAGAGCATAATCATTATTTTTACAATATTTTTATAAGGATTTTTACGCATGCGATAATGATACGAACATTTTTAACTAGTTTGAATTTATTAATTGATAAATTTTATTTTATCTTTATTTTTAAATTTATGAATTTTTTGGAGTACTACAACTCGAATCACAGATCGGATCTCCCCTGATCCGATCCGAATCGGACCGATCCGATTCGCCTTGCAAAACTGATTTTAGTCCCATAGATCTCTTTGGGGTCGCAATCCAACTTGTCGCTATTTACATAAGGTATATGTTACAAAATTGAGGAAACAATCAGTACTCGTAATTCGATCACAAGAAGAAAAGAGCAGAGAAATTTTAGGTTGAACATAGCTTTGAATCCATCTCTATGGGGTGGCAATCCAAGTTGTCGCTATTTTTGGAACAATGGATGATATATATCATCAGTTGTCCCTTGTGTAAGAGTACTGGAAGTGCTTTGAAGTGTCATATTTCTTTCTTGTCCACATCGTCTGCTAGCTAGATGACACCGGCGGCTAAAATAGAACTGGACCAATCAATCCCTCTTCTAGGTTGAGATAATTAAGATGGTTCGCTGTCAGATCGATCTTCTAGACGAGTTTACTTTTCAAAAAGTTTAAGACGGCAACGTTTGACATATTTAATTACAAAGCTAGCTAGAGCAACAAGATCTAATTTACATCTTAAAGAGTACGATCATAATGGCTAATCTTCTGTATAGGTACATGAGTGAACATGCAAATACTGCACTTATTCGATATATTTCCAAAGAGAGACTTAGTACAGGCATAAAGGCTACCTTCTTCTTCTTTTTTAATTCAAAAAAGAAGGTAGGCCATGCCTCCCTTATTAATAAAATATTTCTAGCTAGGGCCATTGATATGGTACGTGGTCAAGTTTAGCTGAAACTTAAAAATCGATGGCCACGGAATATTGAAAGCTTGGATAGGTGGGAATATCATATGACGCCTCGATTGTCTCCCGAAATTACTGTGGGGCCTCAATTGTCTCTCGAAATTTGGACAAATCGAACAGAACCGACTCTCTCGACGGTTCTTTCAAATCGAAAAAAAAAATCATGTTTAAAGAGGCGATCCTCCCATTGGAGGGGAGAACTTTGTCTACTGGGTCACGATTTTCTTGTGATATTATTTATTATTAAATATATTTCAGATATATTTAATTTATTAATTTCATAATAAAAAATTAATCTGAACCACGAGACCTTTCAACCCGAACTGAACCGAACCGACATTGGCTTCTTCCTATGAGGTGGCCGGCCACCTCAGAAGTCTTGTCAATGGCGGTGTTCTCTAGGGAAGCCCCTGTCGTCCCCTTCTCCTCTAGTATATTTTACTATTGGGGTCCCCTACCTATCCCTCCCTCCTTTCTTTCTTCTCCCAGCATTTTTTGTTCTCCTGGCCCCAAATCTCGCCTCCCTCATCCCCATTGTCATTGGCCTCCCTTACGCCCTCCTATCGCCCCATTACCCCCATCTCCTCAACAACCTTCTACAGATGTGCCTACGCCCCCCTACCCGCCACCCCCCCCCCCCCCTCTCTCAGACCCTTCCCCTTTGTAGTACCACAGAAAATTTATTAATTAAAAATTATAGGTAAATTAAAAATCTATCTATTAATAAATTCAAACTAATTAAAAAAAGTGCGCATCATTATTGCATACGTATAAACTCATATAATTTTTTTTAAAAAATAGTAGTTATATTTTAAATAATATTTTTTAATGACTCATTAAGAAATTTGGACATAGAAAAATCATTTGGATCAAGTTTAAGAATTATTGCGACTTATTATCAAGAATAAGACGAAGAACCAATATCATATACGCCAAAGTGAATTATAAATCAAAATAAGCATATGTGTAAACTTTAAATAATGTGTGTTGATAGCTCATTATGAGAATTAGACCAATAGATATTTTTGGCCCATGAATAAATTCTCTAATATAAAAGGGATAATTAAAACCCATTAAGTAAATTAAGTCATGGGTTTCCCTAAATGGTCCATATATGAAGTATTGGGCCCAAAAAAAACTAAAGCCCATTGTTGGATGGGAGATATTTAAGCCTAAATTCGTACATTAATTATTAATAAATAAAAAAGGGTTAAGATAATCATTATTTTAACTCATAATTATCTCAACAAGAGTCCTAGTCCTATCCTAACCCCTTGGTCACGAAATTAGAGTCCTCCCCAAGCCAATTAGGTGGATAAAATGCTAGAAAAAGGGAGATAATTATTGGAAATTTTGAGTTGGAGGAGAAAAAAGAGTTTTAGGTATGTAGGAGTCTTTAAACATATATTTCGTCTCAAGCCAACCCTAGACATCTTCTGGGGCTTGGAGAACGAGTAGGAGGGAGCATTTGGACGTGGAGATCAAGGGGGAGAAGGCTAGGAACGAAGAGCTCCATCAAGTTCCTCACGTTTTCAAACCCTAGGATTCAAAGCGCTTAAAGGTAGGTAATCTCTCCAGCATAAACTAATTAAGTTCAACCCTAGGTAGACCATGATCCCACCTTGCAAAGCCCCATGTTTTCCCCAATTTCTATTGTGTCATGGATGAGTATTTCATGCTCAAAGTTCTGTCATGAACATGTACCCGACTTGACTTGTTTGACCAAATCCCATGTCTATGCTTAATTTCGAATCATGAAACTTTTACTGTACATACCACTCAATGTCTAGAATCCATTGATACCATTTTCCCCAATTGCTATCATGTACCCTATTCGAATTAAATCGAATTCCATCACTATGTATATGATTTTAGGTCATCGAGATGTAACCAAGTCATAACATATCCATACCATGTCTATTCTCTAATTAACTGTTACTGTAGATACCTCTGCATGTCTAGTTTCATATAAAACTAGTTTCGTGATTTTTCGACATGTATACAAATTTATATCTATTTTTGAATGGCCCTGTGTCAAGTCTATGGAGGATTGGCACGAAATCCCATGTGAACCAGTTCCCCTTTGGGGTTCGGCTAGACTATCTGAGAATGCGACGGTCGGACCCGTCGCGATTCTCAGAGGATCGCGATAGAGGATCTTGTCGCGACATGAACATGATGGCTTGACTCGTCGCGTTCTTCATGCCTGCACCGATTATCCATATCACGACAGACCCCGACGTCGGCTTCATGGATCGATTGCTCTAATCGCGACCATTCACCCCGTCGCGTTTAGTGCATCTATCGATTGGCCTATTTCTATTCCAATGAACGTGACCGACCATCCCGTCGCGATTTGAAACGCGACAGGTACCCCCGTCGTGTTCTTATTGTTAAGACCAGAACCCTAAAATTTTATGCAACTCATGTTAATCATGTTCTTGACCATTGTTTAACTTTTAAATGGTACTGTTATAAATAGTAACGACCTGTTTATTAATAATGGGTAATATTCACAAGATTTTTCGTTAAATAAAAGCTATGTGCACAACTGTCTCTTGCTATCATGATTACCTTACACATGTACACACTAAACATAAATGTTTTGCCATGAAACCTTACCCAATTTACTCAATAATATATGGTAATTAAGTGTAATTATTCATATAATTCCCTATTATTTTAAATGAACTTGTCTTTGTTTTATTCGCTCATTTTAATTATCGCTATTATGTCCCTCTGCCTTCGAGCACTTAAGGCATGATAGACAACTGTTTCTTTACATACTTCTATCTTGGCTTGGACGGCCTCTCCGTTGGGAATACACTTGACTAGAGCAGGAACTCCTTGTCGAGGCCTCCGTAAAACTCCTTGACTTTGGCGGGCATCCATTGCCGACGAGCGGGTTGTACCATCAATACCTATTTTGCCCTTAGGGATCAACATGATCCAACGGCCTTAGTTTGTTCTCTCTTACCTTGAGAGCACGTCGAACATCTGACCTGTGTTTATAGCACGGTTATAACATCATAACATCCAAAGCGCCATACTATCAAGATTTAATCAAAGACAATAAATCACAATACTATACTCTCTCGGTTGACAAGAAGATTGACCAAACATGCTATTTCTACTAGTGCACTTTTGTGCAATGTTACATGCTATTTCGTTATATGGCCAATCATTTATCATGCTAGTTTTGTAATATTCTTCTTGAAAGTATTATCGTTCTCTTGCTATCATATTATTACTCTCTCGACTATACTAGATCGTTCTCTCTAGTTATCCTGCTTTACAAGACATTAATCACTTAAAACATGCCTATCTTTATGAGATATTAAGTTCTACTGAGCGTTATCGTTCACCGTGCGCTATTGCTATATGTGTTTTTCAGGTAAGTCGGATGATGACCTTACACACACCAACGAGAATGGTCTGGAGTGATGAGCGACCTGGCGTTATAGCGATGAATGACCTTATTATAGACTCTAGTTAGATATTTGCTTAATTATCCTTCCCAATTTAATGATGTCCTTGAGCCCTATGTATTGGCTCAGAATTAATGGATGTAATAGTTTAGGTGATTTATTAATAAAATGAATAGTTTATTACAATTATTGTTCATTAGTTGCTCTGATTATTTGCGATTGTACGTGTAATTTACACTACCATATACTTTGCTCACGTTTCCTCGATTTATTCCGCTGCTAAATTGGAGGGGCGTGACAGTTGGTATCAAAGCCTATGATGTCCTTATTAGAATATTTTAAGTTTAGGATGTTCTAGGTGAACTGCCATGACACACGTCTAAGTTAGCTATCATACCTATGTGAGGATGGGGTAGAACTATGGTTAAGATTTAAATATATACATATATACATGTATCAACTTAATATTACTTTAGCATCCTAATGCCGACTTTATTCTTGAAGGAACTCTTAATGGACTCTGAACGTGCGCCAATGCAAGACGAAATAAGGTCAACTCAAAAGCTAGTTCGGACTTGTCGACGAGCCACCCAACCACTAGAAGGAGCATTGAGGAAAACCGAGAAAATTAGAAAAGTGACTAAAAAGAATGGGAAGAGAAGACACAACCATGGCAAGGAGGCAAACCCACAAAGGAACATAGCAAAACTTTTGGAAGACCATCTCTCTTCATTGTCGTAAGTCGGGACATGTGGCCAAGGAATGTTGGCGAAGTGTTGGTGCATGTCTACATTGTGGCGATTTGGAGCATCAAATGCGAGACTGCCCTCTTCTAAAGGAACCGTCCACTAGCACAAAAGATCTCCATTCTATGACAAAGGAGAACCATCCAAACGGTGATAAGAAAAATTTAAAGAAGAATAAGAAGAACGACATGCAATTAGCTCTTATTCGCAAAGGACGATGCAAGCACTGCAATAGGATAGGGCACATATTGGAGGATTACTGGAGAAAGGAAGGAAAATGCTTACGATGTGGCAACCCAGACCACAAGATTAGTGACTGCCCACAAATAAAGAATCAACGTCATGAAGAATCAAAACAACCAACCACACTGGCTTCGTGGGAACCATGGAAGGTAACTCTGAACTTACAATGACTAATACCTTTTTAGCATGAAATGGATGATACATATTTAACTGAAGGAGTCGTGGAATTTGGGGACCAAATTCTTTTTAAGAGGGGGAGGATGTAGTACCCCAGAAAATTTATTAATTAAAAATTATAGGTAAATTGAAAATTTATCTATTAATAAATTCAAACTAATTAAAAAAGGTGCGCATCATTATTGCATGCGTATAAACTCATATAAAAATTTCGTAAAAATAGTAGTTATACTTTAAATAATATTCTCTAATGACCTATTAAGAAATTTGGGCATAGAAATATCATTTGGATCAAGTTTAAGAATTATTGTGACTTATTATCAAGGAATAAGACGGAGAACCATTATTATATACGCCAAAGTGAATTATAAATCAAAATAAACATATGGGTAGACTTTAAATAATGTGTGTTGATAGCCCATTATGAGAATTAGACCAATGGACAATTTTGGCCCCTAAATAAATTCTCTAATATAAAGGATAATTAAAACCCATTAAGTAAATTAAGCCACGGTTTTCCCTAAATGGTCCATACATAAGTATTGGGCCCAAAAAAAATAAAGCCTATTGTTGGATGGGTGATATTTAAGCCCAAATTTGTACCTTAATTATTAATAAATAAAAAGGTTTAAATAATCATTATTTTTACTCCTAATTATCTCAACAAGAGTCCTAGTCCTATCCTAACCCCTTGGCCACGAAATTAGAGTCCTCCTCAAGTCAATTAGGTGGATAAATGTTAGAAAAAAGGAAGATAATTATTAGAAATTGGAGTTGGAGGAGAAGAAAGAGTTTTAGGTATGTAGGAGTCTTTAAACATACAACTAACCCCCATTTCGTCTCTAGCCTACCCTAGACATCTTTTGGGGCTTGGAGAAGAAGGAGGAGGGAGCATTTGGACGTGGAGATCAAGGAGGAGAAGGCTAGGAATGAAGAGCTTCATCATGTTCTTCACGTTTTCAAACCCTAGGATTCAAAGCGCTTAAAGGTAGGCAATCTCTCAAGCATAAACTAATTAAGTTCGACCCTAGGTAGACCATGATCCTACCTTGCAAAGCCCCATGTTTTCCCCAATTTCTATCGTGCCATGGATGAGTATTAATTCTTGCTCAAAGTTCTGTCATAAACATGTACCCGACTTGACTTGTTTGCCCAAATCCCATGTCTATACTTAATTTCGGATCATGAAACTTTTACTGTACATACCACTCGATGTCTAGAATCCATTGATATCATTTTCCCCAATTTCTATCATGTACCCTATTGGAATTAATCGAATTCAATCACTATGTATGCTTTTAGGTCATCGAGATATAACCTAGTCATAACATGTCCATACCATGTCTATTATCTAATTAACTATTACTTTAGATACCTCTGCATGTCTAGTTTCATATAAAATTGGTTTCATGATTTTTCGACATATACACGAATTTATATCTATTTTTGAATGGCCCTGTGTGAAGTCCATAGAGGATTGGCCCGAAATCCTATGTGAACCAGTTCCCTTTTGGGGTTCGGCCAGACTCTCAGAGAATGCGACGGCCTGACCCGTCGCGATTCTCAGAGGGTTGCGACAGAGGAGCCCTTCATGACATGAATGTGATGGCTCGACTCGTCCCGTTCTTCATGCCTGCACCGATTGTCCATATCGCAACAGACCCCGACGTCGCGTTCATAGATCGATTGCTCTAATCGCGACTGTTCAACCCGTCGCGTTTAATGCATATGTCGATTGGCCTATTTCTGTTCCAATGAATGCGACCGACCATCCCGTCGTGATTTGAAACGCGACAGGTACCCCCGTCGCGTTCTTACTGTTAAGACCAGAACCCTAAACCTTTATGCAACTCATGTTAATCATGTTCTTGATCATTGTTTAACTTTTAAATGGTAATGTTATAAATAATAACGACCTGTTTATTAATAATGGGTAATATTCACATGATTTTCTGTTAAATAAAAGCTATGTGCACAACTGTCTCTTGCTATCATGATTACCTTACACATGCACACACTAAACATAAATGTTTTGCCATGAAACCTTACCAAATTTACTCAATAATATATATGGTAATTAAGTGTAATTATTCATATAATTCCCTATCATTTTAAATGAACTTGTCTTTGTTTTATTCGCTCATTTTAAATATCGCTATTGCGTCCCTCTGCCTCCGAGCACTCAAGGCATGACCGACAATTGTTTCTTTACACACTTCTACCTTGGCTTGGACGACCTCTCTGTTGGGAATACTCGTGACTGGACCAGGAACTCCATGTCGATGCCTCCGTAAGACTTCTTGGCTTTGGCGGACGTTCATTGCCGACGAGCGGGTTGTACCATCAATACCCTATTTTTCCCTTAGGGATCATCATGATCCAACGGCCTTAGTATGTTCTCTCTTACCTTGAGATTACGTCGGACCTCTAGCCTGTGTTCATAGCATGGCTATTGGGCGATTGTGACTTCTACTGGACTGTCGGCACACGACCATGTGTGTCGTGCAACTGTTATTATCGCTCATTATCGTTGTTTTACGAATATGACCATGTTCTCGTCTATTCACGTTCTCTTTATACTCTCGTCTATTCTTCACTTACTCTCATCTATTCTTGGTACTCTATTTGGCCATAAATTGATTGTCTAACATAACAAACATAACTATGCCAGACAATATTATAAAGGGCCCGATCTGGTCCTGGGAGGTGCGCCCGAAAGTGCCATTTTCCCGCAGGAGTTCATTGATCAAGGTGTACGGCATAACATCCAAAGCACCATACTATCAAGATTTAATCAAAGACAATCAATCACAATACTACACTCTCTCGATTGACAACAAGATCGACCAAACGTGCTATATTTCTACTAGTGCACTTTTGTGCAACGTTACATGCTATTTCATTATATGGCCAATCATTTATCATGCTAGTTTTGTAATATTCTTCTTGAAAGTATTATCGTTCTCTTGCTATCATGTGCTATTACTCTCTCAATTATATTTGATCATTCTCTCTAGTTATCCTGCTTTACAAGACATTAATCACTTAAAGTATGTCTGTCTTTATGAGATATTAAGTCCTACTGAGCGTTATCGCTCACCGTGCGCTAT
Organism: Colocasia esculenta; assembly: GCA_014218235.1. Classification (NCBI taxonomy): domain Eukaryota; kingdom Viridiplantae; phylum Streptophyta; class Magnoliopsida; order Alismatales; family Araceae; genus Colocasia; species Colocasia esculenta. The sequence goes on from CM024766.1 coordinate 107,335,179, forward strand.
TGTTATATTTGTTTCAGATAAGTCGGATGATGACCTTACACATACCAACGAGAATGGTCTGGAGTGATGAGCGACCTGGCGTTATAGCGATGGAATGACCATAGTATTATAGAGTCTAGTTAGATATTTACTTAATTATCCTTCCCAATGTAATGATGTCATTGAGCCATATGTATTGGCTCATAATTAATGGATGTAATAGTTTAGGTGATTTATCAATAAAGCGAAGAGTTTATTACAATTATTGTTCATTAGTTACTCTGATTATTTGTGATTGTACGAGCAATTTACACTACCCTATACTTTGCTCACGTCTCCCCGATTTATTCTGCTGCTAAATTGGAGGGGCGTGACAAGTACAACATTGAATCAAGTAGGATTTGACATAACAAGCAAGAGAAATTATATCGAGTATATGAGTATGTAATGTAAGATATTGTACAAGTACAACATTGAATCAAGTAGGATTTGACAAAACACGACATAATAGTCACAAGGCTACATGTACAAGTCAAGTACTTTGGTGCAATGTCAAACTCCCATGGTTATTCAAACTCTCACATGCACATGCACTTTTTAGGTGCTCAGACCAGATCGGGTCTTATTAATACCAAGCAATTGGTTGTGGATTCAAGATCCCATGAATTATATAGACAATGGTTGATAGCTATGAGTTCTAAAGAAAAGTTAAGAGTTTATAGTAAGTAATTTAAAGAGAGAGTATAGTACAAGAATTGCAAAAATAGCTTCTAGTGAACTTAGAGAAGAAAAAGAATTAATGAAGAATAATCAATGAAAATGGATAAGAATTTGATATTTAATAGTTTGCGACTGTCGAATCTTTGACTAAGAGTCAATTCCATGCACAGGTAGTCATTTTATAAACAGGTAGGAGTCGATTCTTCGAGTTTGAGAGTTGATTTATAACTGGAGTCGATTCTTAATTAATTAACATTGGTAGTCGATTCTTAAATATCACTGGGAATCAATTCATAATTAATAATGGTAGTTAATTTATTAATAATTGAGAGTCGATTTTGAGCTGAGAGTCGATTAATAACTCAGAGTCAACTCTAAGCTAAGAGTCAATTTATAATTGAGAATTTATTCATCACTAAAACTCGATTCTTGTGAGGCTCGATTCTTATGAAACTCAATCCATATGAGACTCGATTCTTATAGAAACTCGATCCCTATGAGACTCGATTCTTACAAGACTCTATTCTTATAACAGTAGTTCCTTATGAGACTCGAAGCTTATGAGACTTCATCTTTATAAGACTGAGACTCAATTCTCATCAGTTAGAGACTCAAATACAACTAAGATTCAATTATGGCTAAGGCACGATTCTATCTGAGACTCGATTCTAATTAGGAGTTGGTATTTGCTAAAACTCAATTTGTAATACTCCAAAAAATTTATTGATTAAAAAATTATAGTTAAATTAAAGTTTTATCAATTTAATGATTCAAACTAGTTAAAAAGATATGCATCATTATTGCATGTGTGTAAATGCATCTAAAAAAAATTGTAAGAATAATAGTTATACTTTAAATAATATTCTCTAATGACTCATTAAGAAATTTGGGCTAAAACAATTTATTTGGACCAAGTTTAAGAATTATTGTGACATATTATCGTAATAAAAGAATAAGTCGGAGAACCCATTATCAATGTACCAAGTGAATCATAAATTAAAATAAACGTGTGGGTAGACTCCAAACAATGTGTGTTAACAGCCCATCATGGGAATTGGACCAATGGACAACCTTTGGCCTATGAATAAATTCAAGTAAAAAAATAATATAAAATTAGTAACTCTATTACTCTCTAAATTAAAAGGGGGTAATTAAAATCCATTAAGCAAATCAGGTACATGAGTTGTATAATTGGCCCATATGTGAGTTATTGGGCCAAAACTTAGAGCCCAATTGATGGATTAGAGATAAATAGAATTAAATTCATGACTAATTATTGGTAAATTAAAAAGGGCAAGAAATCCCCTTTACAACTCATGTAATTATCTAATAAAGAGTCCTAACCCTAGTCAACCCAATATCCATGAAATATGGCCCTATCCTAATCTAAAAATGAGATTTAGATAAGAGAAAATTGAGATAAATATAGAAAACTCAAAATTAAAGGAGTTTAAAATGACATGATAAAAGCAAATACTATAAAATTCATAATTTCACTATTCGTTAATTAAAAAGTGTCAAGTAAATTACTAATATGGCTCATATATATCTAAAATAGACTTCTAACCCTACCCTAACTTGCTGGCCATGAAATTGAGTCACATCCTAACCCAAATAGGAGGATTTACACTAGAAAAGGCTAGATAAATTAACATAGAAAATTCAGAGTTGGAGGAGAGTTAGAGTTGTATTAGGAAGTAACAACACAATACCTTTAAATAAACCCCTCAAAATCTCATGGCCGACCCTAATATTCATTTGGGATCTCTTGGACGTGGGAAGGAGGAGGAAGGCTAGGAAAAAGAGATCTTCGTGTTCTATAAGTTTCTTGCCCTAAGATTCTAAAGCGTTCAAAGATAGGCAATCCCTCAAGCAAAAATAAATTAAATTCCACTCTAGATAGACCATGATCCTAGCTACCAAAGCCTTATGTTTCCCCAATTTTAATCATGTCATTTATGAGTATTTCATGCCCAAAGTCTTGTTAAGAAAATGTACTCGACCCCACATGTTGACCTTAAATCTGAGTCGATACTTGATCTCGTACTATGAAACTTTTATCTGACATGTTACATGATGTCAGGAATCTATTGACACCATTTTCCCCAATTTCTATCAAGTATCCTTTTCGAATTAAATCGTTTTTCATCACTGTGCTAGGTTTTTGGTTCATCGTGATGTACCTTGTGCATAGTATGATCATACCATGTTATGTTTAATTACTCTTTAATGTTGATACCTTCGCAAGTTTAATTTCATTTAAAATCAATTTCGTGATTTTTCAACATGTGTATGATTTGATATTAATTTTTTAGGACCCCTGTGTCAAGTCTTTGGAAGACTGGACCGCAACTCAAGGTGAACCAGTTCACTTGTTGGGCTCGGCCAGGACCTCTGAGAACACGATGACCCGATAGGTCGTGTTCTCAGCCTGGTCGCGACACAGGCGCACGTCGCATTATGAAAGCGACGGTATACTGTGTCGCCTCTTCCTGTCTATACAGATTGCTCTGAACGTGACAGACCCTTACGTCGCGCTTATGGACCGATTGCCCTGGTCGCGACCGGTCATCCCGTCGCGTTTCAGCACATCAATCGATTGGTTTGATCCAGTTCCCTTGAACGCGACTGGCCTGCCCGTCACGATTTGAATGCGACAGGTACCTAAATCATGATTTCACTATGTATTCCAAAACCCTTATTTATCAGTTAAATCTTGCTATTCATGTTCATTAATCATGGATAAACCCTCATAATGCTCTGTGACGAACAGTAACATCATGTTAATGAACTTTTAATAAATATCTACTTGATTTTCTTATTTAAAAGTCATGAGCATGACTCTCACATGCTACTTTTGATTCTCTTTCACTTGCACACACTAAACATGAATGTTTGCCACGAGACCTTACAAAAACCATCTCAATAATATATCTGGCAATTAAGTGTAATATTTCATATTAATTTCTCTATTATTTAGTGAACTTGTCTTCATTTTATTCGCTTGATTTGGATACCGTTTTGCGTCCCTCTGCCTTCGAGCACTCAAGGCAAAACAGGCAAATGCTTTCTATACACACTTTTCTTGACTTGGACAACCTCTCCATTGAGAATACTCCTGACTGGACCAGGAACTCCTTGTCAAGGCCTCTGTAAGACTCCTTGGCTTCGGCGAACGTCCATTGCCGACGAGCATGTTGTACCATCAATACCCATGATACTCTTAGGGATCAGCATGATCCAACGGCCTTAGATTTCTTTCTTACCTTAAGATCACGCCGGACCTCTGAACAATGTTTGTAGCATGACCAGTGCGCGGTTAGTGACTTCCACCAGACTGCTAGCACCAAATAAGTGTGTTGAGCAACCGTTACTATCACCATTTTCTTGTTGTTTTACGAATATGACCCTCGCTCTCATCTACTATCTCTATCATCTCATCTATTCACCTTCTCTCTATACTCTTATCTATTCTTCAATTACTCTTATCTATTCTTGGTACTCTATTTGTCCATCTATTGATTGTCTAAGATAACAAAACATAACCAATGGTAGGCAACATTATAAAGGGCCCGATCTGGTCCTCAGAGGAGCGCCCGAAAGTACTATTTGCCCATGGGAGTGTCATGATCAGGGGTATGGCATAACATCCAAGTACTATACTATCAAGATTTAATCGAAGACAATCAATCCAAGTTCTATATTCCCTCAGTTGAAAAGAAGATCAACCAAAGTACTATCTTGACTAGCGTGCTATCGTGCAATTTTATGTGCTATCTCATTATATGACCAATCCTTTATCGTACTAGTTGTGCTATATTATTTGAAAAGTACTATTGTTCTTTTGCTATCATGTGTTACTTGATCGTTCTCTCTAGTTATCCTACTATTCAAGACATTAATCACTTAGCTGCTATTTGGTATCGGGATAAGGAAGGATATCCCCGGTCTATCCCAAAACTTAGGTTTGGTATCACCAAATTTTTGGTGATATCCTGCGATAAATTATCCTGGGATATCCCTGTAAATAGGGATATCACTGGGGATAGATCATTCCCACTTTTTGTGGGAATGATGTATCCCTCCACGTATCCCCCTTTTTTTCCCCTCTCCCTCCCCCCTCTCCCCCCATTCACCCTCGAGGCCCCTTCGTGCCCTAAACCCTGCGACGCGGCCTTCTTCCTCTCCGGCTGCTCATCGGCACTGTCTTCACTGGCCGTTGCATTCGCCCCCGAGGCCCCTTCGTGCCCCTAAACCCTGCGACGCGACCTTCTTCCTCTCCGACTGCTCATCAGTGTTGTCTTCGCTTGCCGTCACCGTCGTCTTGTCTCTCCTCTTGGTCGTTGCCGTCTGGTGAGTCTTCACATCTGCTCGTTCATCCTCCTCCTCCTCCTCCTCTCAGAGCTCTCATCCTCCTCCGACGAAGAGTCGTTCTCCTCGGAGCCCATCCTCCGCCTCTTTTTGCCGCCTCGGAGGGGTATCATGCTGATACGTATGCTGAGGTAGGACTCCCAGCAAGGCACGATCTTAGTGCAGATAGAGCTGCCACGGTCGCCCGCTTCTAATATTCTAAAATACCCTAAAAAAATCAGAGATAATTATATATATAAAAAAATTCTTGGCAATCTTTTAAGTGGATGCCTAGGTGAGAAGGCATTATCCTGGGAGCTAGGTAGACTAGTGCCTTTCTGGACCTAAGAAAAGCAGCCCAGGCCTGCTAGCCTGACCTGGATCCAAGGCAAATCCATCTTGAAACATCCACAATCGTGTTGCTATCGATTTGCACAGCAATCTAAAATTTTGTTGCTGACTCCACACTCCACACAGAACCCATAAGGGGTCTTCAACCCCACACCTAAACCCACAGGGGAGCATCAACCCCACCACCTTGGCACTGCCTAGGAGACCACCTAAGTGCTTAGGCACTCGGGAACCTCAAGTACACTGTTGATATTATCCTCAGATTATATTATATAATTGTTGTAATATTAGAGTTCAATCTTATGCCTAATTTTATGCAATCGATACATTTTACTGTTTTTAATTTTTATTTCTTTGCATTTTGTATATAGTTTTAGTATATATATTGTATACAAACATATGCACATATATACATATATATATACACATATATTCTGGATGTTAAAAATGTGAGTTCTTAGGTAATGCCTAAGTGGGAATCTTGTCACATAAGCACCCCTAGAGCAAGCACCTTAGGTCCCCTCGTCATGTTGACAATTAAGCTCATAAATTTATGAACATCACTAAATGCATACAGCAGACTAACAGGGTGGGTCTCTTGGCAACAGGGATAGTAAAATTCATGAAGGAAAAAATCTAAAACAATATAACTTTGGGTCTATGATATTATCATCAATACAAGTGTGAGATTGTAACCCAATAAACACCAAGAAATCCCAAAAAATGCAAAGCATACCTAACACCGAGCAAAGACCATCCTTCTATACTGCACTCTCAAGCCTCGCACAAATAATCAATTAAATAGATGAAAACACCTCCAAGTCTCCACTACCTCCTAAGTAAGGCACAGTAGGAGACTGATGAATATTTTAAGAACTGGAAAAGGGATCAAAGAACCTAATGAAAAAAGAAATTAAATGTGGGTAATACCAGGAATATATACTAGAAGACAAGAAGAGAACCCAATGATTTTTTTATTTTATTGGAAAGGTGAGAACCCAATGAAAATTGATGGATAGAATCAAAAAACACAATCAAAATTGATGATCTATCCAAGTTTCATTTTTCTTTTCTAATTTCCCTTATGTTTTTCTTTAATGTTCCATTGATTATGCCATATCTAACTTGCCATGTTATTGAGGATGTTTGCAATGCCTTCTTCGTCACGGTGTGACAAGATCTTTCTTTTCTTATTGACATTTCTTCTCAAAATTTCTAGGTGCACCATATAAGAGAGGAATGGAACAAGTGAAAGGCAAGAAACTAAGGGCTTAGGGGCTGTTTGGAAATGGGTTGGACTTTGGAGGGGCCAAATGAGGGCACTTTATATCCCTGATAGATCATTTTGCCACTTTTCCATTTATTTGATATTTTGTTCCTCTTCTTTGTCATATTTCTCAGATCTTTTTTATCTATTTTCCCCTTCCTTTTCTTGTAATTTTAATTCCTGACAAAGAAGGATATTTACCCTTAACAAATTTGGGTGGCCAACTCAATTTCACAATACGGGAATCAGCCTGATTTGGATCAGGATCGGCCCTGGCCAATTCTTGGGCTGATCTGATCCTGCCCTTCAAGAAAAAAATGGACTGCTTTACTTAAAACAGACCTAGGAATGGATAGGATAGACCTCACCTGCCAATAGGGTACACATCCACAGAGTTTCCTAAAAACTCATCGGAGGGTGATGACTAACGTGGAAGGAAAGGTAAAATTAGCTTAGGCACTTTAGAAACTTGGCAAAGACCACTTATAGAAAATTGGCAAAGACTAAATGGATAAGATGCTGTAACAAAAACATTGCTTGCATCTTTGGCATGCAAATAACGATGAATCTTGTACGGGAACAAAAAAGCAAAACTCTGTGATGCAAAAGAATAGAACACACTCTGAATAAAAGTGTAATTAAAGAGGAGTAGAAACCCTTAAAGTTGCTCAGTGACTGACATAAGATGACAGTCCCCTAAGATGATGATTTGTTCCTTTCTAATAACTCATAGAAGTCAGAACTGTGTTTTTCTTGATTCTTTGGTTTATATGGAGGCTGGCTTAACAATTGAAGTTACTAAACCACTCTAGGTGTGCAATCTATTCTTTTATCAATACTTAGGTAAAAAATCTGCACATATCTTACTATTGTTAAGCACCTATCAGTGCCTCATTTTGCATATTTTTTAATCATTTATATGCCATGTTCTGGGCCTCTATTCTCACTTTGCCAAATTTGCTGATATTCAATCAACTATCAAATTTTTTGCATTGCTCTAATTCTGTTCCTGTGTACATTAGGCATACAGAAATGGAACTACTATTTCCAGAGAGTGGAGTTATTGGCTTGCATGCTGTTAATATGACCATTGGGAGTGTATTTGTAAATGGGGAGCCGCCTTAGTTTGAACATTTCCAACATTGCTGGTGTTGAAGATGAGAAAAGATGGTGTTCAGTATCATGCTCTGCCACAGCTGCTGATGCTGCATGCTCCACATACATGTCATCTCTTGATAAAGAAATGACACCTAATTTGTTCATCCATCAATTTCTTCAATTTCTTCTTCATTATTCTATTTGGTCCTGTTGTATTAGTTTCTGTGAGAAGGTTCACACACTGGTGATTTCTAATGTAGGTTGATATTGGGTGCAGAATGTGAAATTGGTACGCATTAACTATCAAGTAGATGTGGCGGAAAGTGGTATTCACTTTGGGAGCAATCTGCTATTTACAGATAATCAGATTAGGCGAGCACGCTGCTGGTTCCCTTGTATGGATAGTTCACAGTGCTGCTGGTAATTTAGTTTATTCTTCCATTTAAAATGTTCTATCTTATTCTTCTTTTAAAGAAAAAATGTTGAACCTTTTTGACATGTCTGTTGTCTGTCAGTATTTAGTCAAACTCATTAAACTATCATTTTGATCTCCAGCTATGATCTGGAGTTTACTGTTGATTCAAACCTTGTGGCCGTCAGCAATGGAGACCTACTCTACCAGGTGGGAATTGACTCTGAAAGCTCTGGTAGAGAACTGATCAGGACATGGTGCTGTCTTTGAGTTTTTGTATTCGGGGTCTGATGGAGAATGTCATTATACCATAAGATGGACATTCTGGGATTTGGACTACATAACAATACAGTCTGTTAGTTACCTTTATCATGTTGCTCATGCTGGCTTTTACCTATATGAAAACATGATTTTCTACTTTGTATGTGGAGAAAGGAATTTTCAATCATTTTGGAATGACTTCTGTTATGTTTAGGTGAGCCTTAAAGAAGGAACTAATGAATATGCTGAATGTGATTAAAAAATTTCTTATGTGGGCTGGCCATGAAATTAATAAGGCCAGAAAGAAAGAAATCCTGCAACCCGAGGATATTGTTAAAGCAGAGTTTCACCCTGAGCAATGAAGATAGGGAACTTGCCCATTACATTGGCAGAGCAGGAAGATGAGCAAAGGGGGTAATCTGGTATCATTTTTGGCAGGAATACTCCTATTGCATCCAAGACAGGTTGTGTGAAATTTCATGCAGAAATGTAAAGCTCTTATGAACTTGTGGAAGACTAATGGTCTCTCAACTACAGGTAGGGGGTTGATTAGACATCATTAATTTTATGAAAATTTTTATCAAAATAGACTGATAAAAAATTAGAGCAAAAAAATAAATTGAATCACATATGCGAATGACCAAAGCAGAGAAGAAGAGTTTCTTTTAAGCAATTACCTGAACATATGCAAACACATCATCCTTACATATTTTGCGCAACTTTCTCCAGTCTTGAAAATTGATTGGCATTTTATGTGGATCTCTTGCAATAGTCCCCAAAAATGATCTAAGTGATCGCCCACCTGGCCCGACTAGCTGGCCAATGTCATTCCACGCCACACAAATACGACGACCTTCCTCCATTACATACACATGATGACAGGTGGTGTAACCATGATTTCTAGAGGAAGTAGTTTTCACAGGCTTTTGTTCTTCCTCCATTTCCTCTTCTTTCATATCGGACAAATCAACTTTTGAAGTAACATTATCTTTGTTCCCAACTAGAAATAATCGAACTTTCTCATCAAACTTGTCCACCTCTTCTCTATTGAACCATGCTCCCGTAAGCTTCAAAAATGAGAATTGATATTAGCAAAAGTATTATTAAATAAACATCAATGGTGCACAAGTTTGAAAAGAACATACAAAATCTGGGTATCCTTCAGAACATTCATTTTTGGTGCATCCCGCATGAACAAATGGATAAAATATAGGACGAAGATGCCACATTCTTCACCATTCTTTTATTGTGGCACCTGTAAAATGAATAACGATAATTGAGCAAATTATTTATAAAACTTTGTCAATGAAGCAATTGATATGAACAAATTATGTATAAAACTTACTTTTGGAACATGCAAAGGAATTTGAGCAATGATGTCCTTATCCACTTCTCGTCCTACTGCTTTGTAAATATCCATAACAAAACTAAGCAATGATGCCAAAATGGAACTAAGTTAGACGAGAACAAAACCAATGTAATAATAACATAATCAATCATAATAGTGTTTACCTTATAATGTGAACTTCAAGACTTCTTGCACCAATAGATAAGAGTGAATCAAGAAGCAACATACATGGTTTATCAATGTCGGAATCTAAACTTGCTCCAAAGTTGCATAAGATTAGAAGATTCCAGTGCCCCCTATTTCACATGAGATTACAAAGGTGTAAAGGTGTTTGGTTGTCTTGCAATAGAAAGAAGTTATACATTACAGTAAAAGACAAATACCATGAGAATATGTATGCTTACTAGCAGACTGTTGGCACAAATGTATATCACTTCGACAAGATATCTGAAGCCTTGGTCCATGAGCTCAGCTTGGTTGCTGGCGCATTCATGTATGCATTGAAGCACAAGCTATGTAGGTATGTGAATGCGTCTCTCACTTCCATTGGTGTACTTTCCCACATATGGCTATAAAAGATGAAATATGTCAGACAATCTGTTAAAAGTTAAGTGATATGGACTATAAAATGACACTAACTCAAAATATAATTGAAAGGCCTTAGAATCCAAATTTCCTCAATCCCTTGTCTTTGACATTATGGTAGCCTTGCTGCGAGTTCGGAGGCCTTCCACTTTACAATCTGCAAATGTCAACATTCTAGCAATCTTCTTCCCCCCTGAGATATTCGATGATTCAAGTTACGAATTAAACTTTTACATAAACAATATACCCAATTTCAATGAGATAAAAGTATTAGGCATACATTACAAATTGTATGTCATACGCCTCAACAAATATTATTCTTTTAAAAAATCTTGATCCTCACAGTAGTACCTACAAAATTTGTTATTTTAATGAAATTAGATCAGAAAACTAAATTTATTAAATAAATAAAATAAATGAGACAAGTTACAATTTTAGGCATTCAGAAAACAACACAACTTGCTATTTTTTGGATAGTTTTTAAAGTAACTTCTAGCCAATCAACATCATTTCTCTCTTATTGCATGTTTGCCTCATCATCAACAACATCATGTTCTTTAGCATTGCCATGTGTTGGGGTATATAAGATTCCCTCTTTATCCACGTTTTGCCCATCTTGGACATCAAATAGATCTCTAGGCCGGGTCTTCCTAACAACAAACCACCCACTATTTTTAGGATCTTCAACATACCAAACCTGCTCCACTTGTGATACTAAGACAAAGGACTCGTTTGTCCTCAATAAATGACTTGGATTAATTAACGTAAACCCTTTATCTTCTTTCACCCCCTTCCTCACATCTATCCAATCACATTTAAATAACAATATCTTCATTTTCCCGTAGTAATCTAGTTGAATTATTTCATTAAGCATCCCATAGTAACTTATATGTCCATGAATGAGACTCCCATCACTATTTTGAGTCATAGCAGATAACAGTACACCACTATTTTGAGATTTTCGATGTTCTTCAACATTTCGGGTGTGAAAACGAAACCCGTTTATCAAGCAAGCCTTGAATTTTTTCACTGAACTCAAAGGACCGTCTTTCAACCAACGTAATTTTGGTGATAACAATTCACCCAACTCATCTTGCAACTGTTGCACCTAATAATTATGTCAAAAATTAGTCAGTATCAAGAATAATAATAACCTTTTCATAAAATTTTCCCAAGATATGCAAGTTTCAGTAACCACTGACTTTTTGTTTGAACCAATGTGGAAATTCTACATTTTGGAGATGAGTTACTCCTTTAAAAAAATATGGTTGTTTACTCTTGACATGTGAAAGGTGTTCCCTACATATTAATAAAGGTGAAAGATGGAGTAAGGCAAAACATAAATCAAGGTTAACAATGCCATAAAAATTACTTGACAAAACACTTACTCTATGTAATGGGCCACTACATCACAATTGAATAGAACATATTGGTGTGCTTGACTATGCTCTCGTTCATCAAGGCTTACATTAACTCCTACACCAAGTGGATGGCCTATTTTTGACAAAATGTCCCAATCACCCTCTAAGGCAATGTCATTGTTATCTTCATTTCGGGCTGGCCTATTAAACCATGTATCTACATCATCCGAAAGATACCGTGATGCAAAAGTAATAGTTTCTTCAGCCAAATAACCCTCAGCAATACTTCTCTTCGGGCGTGCCTTGTTACGTACATATGACTTCAATCGTGCCAAATATCTAGACATAAAATTCTCATTATAAAAAATTCAGATAAGTAAAAACCAATAGTCAAACATAGAAGAGATATAATTAAATACCTCTTAATTGGATACATCCATCGGTAATGTACAGGCCCGCCAAGTCTAGCTTCTTCAGGCAAATGAATGAGTAGGTGCACTATAATGTCAAAAAAACTAGGAAGGAAGATCATCTCAAGTCTACATAAAATTATAGCAATGCGTTCCCCAAGGTGATAAAAATCGTCTTCTGATAAATTCTTGGAGCACAAGTCTACAAAGAAATTACATATATCAATGATTGTAGTACGTACTCACTGCTTTTTGCGCCATTCCTCGAGCGGCCACTGGAAGTAGTTGTTGTAAAATCACAAGACAATCATGACTCTTTAACCCCCATATTTTTTGCATTCTTCACATCCATATGTCTTGAGATATTTGAAGCATAGTCATCTGGAACCTTTACAGTCTTAAGAGTATGACAAATTACCTGTTTCTCAACCTTGCTCAATGTAAAGCATGCAGGTGGGAGAAGCGTCTTTGTAGGTCCAACAGATTGTGGATGAAGTGATGGCCTAATACCAAGACTTTCTATGTCTTGTCGAGCCTTAAGCCCATCTTTGCTTTTACCATCAATTCCTAAAAGTGTACCAAGAATGCTATCACAAAATTTTTTCTCAATATGCATAACATCAAGGTTATGACGCAAGATTAATGACCTTCAATACAGCAATGTAAAAAAAATGCTTTGCTTCTTCCAATTTAAAGATGTGTTAAATTTAGTGTCATTGGACTACAACACAAACTTATCTTTTTTCTTTCTTTTCCTTCTTGAATAACTTTCTCTTATTTTTCAATGTTGCTCCTAATGTCTTTCCCAAAGTGAAGGTGAGATTGTCTACTTGTTTCAGCACTTCATCTCCAGATAGTCTGTAACGGTGCGATTTTTCGGATTCATGTTTTAGCAGTTTTGGAGTGGTGCCTTTGACCAAGAGGTGGTCATTGGGCCTGATGAACAGTCTATCCCCATGTAATTTAATTTAATCATATTTCTATTTTGGTGATTAACAAAACCATGTTATGTTGGTAATTATAAGGTCACTAACCTATTTTCTATAAGTCTTGAGCACAGGAAATATAACAAGGAAAATCAAGCCAAATTGGTAAGTATTATTCTTACTGAAGCAACATTAAGATCAAGTATGATATTTCTCTAAGTACACATCCGTTTCTTTTATAAATCATAACGATTACAATAGAACTGTAATGATTTCCTCATAACGGTTTCATAAGTACCTTATCGATTTCTTCATAGAATGAAACATCGTCTGAATTCAAAAGAAATCGTTCTCACAATGATTTGCTATCATAACGATTCCTTTAGTTATCACAACGATTTTCTCTTGTAACGATTCCTTTAGTCATCGTAACGATTTGCTCTCATAACGATTCCTTTAGTCATCGTAACGATTTGCTATCATAACGATTCCTTTAGTTATCGCAACAATTTGCTCTCGTAACGATTCCTTTAGTCATCGTAACGATTTGCTCTCGTAACGATTCCTTTAGTCATCGTAACGATTTGCTCTCGTAACGATTTCTTTAGTCATCGTAACGATTTGCTCTCATAACGATTCCTTTAGTTATCATAACGACTTGCTTATCGAAATGATTTCTTCAGGCATCGTAACGACTTGCTTATCGCAATGATTTCTTCAGATGTCATAACGACTTGCTTATCGCAATGATTTCTTCAGACGTCGTAATGATTTGCCTATCGCAACGATTGCTTCAGATATTATAACGATTTGCTTTGCGCATCGACTTCATAAGTTATCATAATGATTTCCTTATTGATCACAATGATTCTTTCATATCTCACAACGATTTGCTGGTTGGTTGCATAACGACTTTATAAGTCATAAAAGCATCGATTTCATATCAATCAACTTGACATGTGACTTATCCTTTCAACGGGTAGAATAGTCAAAGTCTTCTGTCGGCTGTGCATTTAATGAAGATTGAATGTATCTCTGCATGCATGCAGACGATATCTTCCATTATCGTGTCTACTCTTTATGCATCTTTTAGAACAGCAGAATAGCATTACTATTCTGATGAATATTCACACTAACGTTGACTGACAACAAGAGACAGTTAAGTTGTCTATCATTCTAGCTTGCTTTGTGTGCAGATCCCGGTCAGCTATTCATCTCACATCAATTGGACTTTGTAGAAGCCAAAGGACACTTCAGAAGATCATATCTCTTTGCATGCACAAACGGATAAAGGACTATTGACTGGAAGCTTCCAAGTGCCACTCAGTCTAACGTCCACCAAAAGCTAGAGGCAACGGATACTTCAACGTTCAGATTTCAAATTGAAGATATATATATATAGAAGAAAGGAGCTCCAAAGGAACATACACATTGACAGAGAATGACAGTCACAAAAACTCTCTGATCATCAAGTCTTCTGTGAGTTCTCAAGAAAGAGCCAAGCCTCATTCCATTAGATTAGCTCTTTGCTCTCTGCATTGTTTGTAGATTTTTGAGAGAGCTTGTTTGGTTTTGAGAGTGAGCCATTGTTTGTAGATCCCATTGCTCTCAGTCCCTAGCTTCAGATCTTGGCCTGTCAAAGCTTGATCTAGGGGCTTAATCTTCTACTTACTTGTTTCTGTGCTTGTCCCCTTCTGTTGAGAAGGAAGACCTGGTGGGGTATCTAGGGTTCCTCTTCGGGCTGTGAAGAGAAGACCAGCTAGGCTGGGTGTTGTAGTGTCCATAGGGGGACTGTACCCTAGTTAGTGAAATCCTGAGTTGTTGCTCAGGGACTGGACGTAGGACTCCTGTGGAGAGGAGATCCGAACCAGGATACATCTTGTGTTGTGTGATTGTCTTCGTGTGATTGTTGTTTCTCTTTACTAACACTAACAATCTTCAAAGTGTATTTCTCTGTGATCTTTTTAGTGAACATGTATTAGCTGATAAATTTTAAAGACCCATTCACCCCCCCTCTGGGCTACCTAACCGGGCAACAAGTGGTATCAGAGCGAGTCTCTTTGACAAAGAAGAAGATCCAACGATCTGAAGAGTAAAGATCCATGGCAGCCCAAGGAAACATTGAAGGTCAGTGTCTCAACCGACCCCCTCTCTTCGATGGTGAAGACTACACTTACTGGAAGACCAGAATGGAGTATTTTTTGTAAGGATTCGACTATCAGATATGGTCAATTATAGAAGAAGGAGATCTCGTTATCCTAAACTCAAGGTAGAACTGGACAGATGATGATAGGAAGAAGATCTCTCTCAACTGTAAAGCTAAGAGCATTCTATGTTGTGCTCTCAGTAAGAAGGAATTCAACAGAGTTTCAGCCTGCAAATGCGCAATGGAGATGTGGGAAAAGCTCAGAATCACGTATGAAGGGACAGACAAAGTGAAAGAGACAAGGATTGACATTCTTGTAACACACTATGAAAGATTTTAGATGCAACCAGGAGAATCCATAACTCAAATGTTCAGTAGATTTACAGACATTACAAACGGCTTAGCTGGACTTGGGAAGACATATGAAATTGGAGATATGGTTAGAAAGATTCTCAGATCCCTGCCACCCTCATGGACCCCAAAAGTAACAGCCATTGAGGAAGCCAACGACTTGAAAAAGATGTCGTTGGAAAAGCTCATTGGGTCCCTTATGGCCCATGAGATCAACATGGAAAGGTTAGGAGAGTCCTCGAGCAGAAAGAAGCACTCAAATGCCCTTAAAGCTGAAGAAGACTCATCAGATGAACTCTCAGATAACAATGAAAGCAGCATGGACAGTGAAGATGAAGAAGCAATGCTGTCCAGGAGATTACAACGCATCCTAGCCAAAAAGAAGAAGTTCCAATCTGGTAGAAGACACTTCAAGAAACACAAGGAGTTCAAGAAATCAGAAGGAAAAGATCAGAAGAAGACCGAGCCGATATGTTATGAGTGTAAGAAGCCCGGACATATCAAGGCAGAATGTCCAAAGCTCAAGAAAGGTGAATACAAGAAGAAGGACAACTTCAGAAAATTTAGAAAGTACAAAAAGAAAGCAATGGCAGCTGCGTGGGAGAACAACAGTGACTCTGACAATGAGTCAACCCAGAGCAGTGAGGGAGAAGAAGAAGCCAACTTGGCTTTCATGGCCAATACAGACGAAAAGGTAACCTTTGACTCCTCTTTTGATTCTTGCAATGATTCTGATTCAGACAATCTAGAAGAAGCATTTAATGAACTGTATGATAAATATAGAAATGTATCTAAGTTACTAAAAGCTAGTAAGAAGAGTATTGCCTGTCTAGAAAACACAAACTCAGATTTAAAGTCAGAAAATGAACAATTAGAAAAACAAGTATCTGAACTGAAAAGAAGAAATGATCTATTGTGTGAGGATCTAAAAGATAAGAATAAACAAATAATCAGATTAGAAAAACAGGAGAAATCAGATGGACTAAGAATAGAAATCAAAGCCTTAACTGAAGAAAATGACAAACTGTCAAAAATGCTGGAGAAATTTACTAATGGTAAAAATTCCCTAGTAATAAAAGGTGCTAGACGATCAAGGAAGAATAAACAAGGAATAGGATACACCGCTCCAACAATGAAGAAACCATTATTTATCCAAAAATATATCCAACCTCTAAATTTGTAACTGAACAAGAGACATTGTGATGGACCGGGGTATTTATGCCCATTAAGGCTCCATATCCAGATCCGCTTCCCGCGAACAGACCGAAGTCTCGCAAGGGATAGCTCACACAACCATCCAGTAAGAATATAAAAGACAAACCATAAGAGTATAAGACACAAGAAAGTACATGTGCTCATACCTGCATATAACAATTTACAACTGTCTCATTACATTAATACATGTCCAATTAAAAAGTACAACTACCTGGGGCATACCCCGCGGGAGCACAAGCTCACACAACACTAACTACTACACAACTGCTGGTGGTACAAGTCTGACACAACGCCGCTGCAAGCCAAACACTCGGCAAGTCCTGAAAAGAACTGTAGGGGAGTGAGCCTCAACAAGTCACTGGCTCAGTAGGGGCTACCGAAAACAACACCGTAACCACGGACACCTCAACCCCAATGGGTCTCACTGGCAGCACCAATAGCCAAACCATTTCATGCTCACAACATTTATATTTAAATAACAGCTTAAAAAGTAATTGATAAACAAATGCATATTCCTTATAAAGAAAGAGGAACCATAGGCTAGTCCTCTCAACAACTGAAATGCCTAGGCCGCAAGCCTCAAAGGCACATTATTCCAACGACTGGTTGCCTAAGCTACAAGCTTCACAAGCAAATCTCAAGTACGTGGGTAACAGAGCTGCTAACCAAAAGCTGGCCCTTTATACCCAAACCACAATATGTCGGAAACCACACACAGAATAGCAACATGATCGGCTACAGCAAGCCAATCCATCACACATGAAAACCATATACGGTAGCTTACCCGAGAGAGGGTGAAGCACATTGTGTGGAAGGTCACACCACACGACCTCCACGAAACACAGTTCCACGTCAATACTAGAACAGACTGGTACACGACGTACCACCACAAACCATTACCCACACAGGGTACAGATACCTATTACCACAAGGCACCAGCACGGAAAACCACAAGTAAACTAGTGTCGTAACAGAGCACACCATAACGAACTAAACCACATTTGACGAGTTAACACTCACCAACCATAACCAAAACTGTGCCACCACTCTGGCACACCACAAACCACAACTGCAGTCACAACTGTGCCAACACCAGGGCACACCTCAAATGAGTCAAACCTCGACTAAGAGTCACTAACTCACAAACCACGACAAGTAGTAAAGCACGAGTCGGAAAGGAACAACGCCACCACACGGGAACAGACTACTGGCTGATCAGGCCAGTATCCAACCCGAAAAACACAACACAAGAACCTCTCAGCCTCGCAGTCACGGACGAAAGGTCCAACTGCCGTTCCACGAGAACAAGTCAAACAACTGTGGAGACCAACCAACACCACACCTACAGACACACAACTGCAGGTCCATGCCTGGCACCTCTAGGGTCTCTGGCCAGAGCACCCTAAAGTGAGGCACTGGAAAACAGGACTAGCTGGGGACCAGTGTCGACTACTGGTGTCCGTACCCCCAACTACGAGCGCACTACAAGCGACTGCACACCCACCAACACAAGCCGCTGCCCTACTGTCATCTTTCCCTCAGCCGGACGTACAACTCAAACACATGAGTGAGGGTGTCCAGGAAGACGACACAGACCTCAACAGTACAACACATGTACCGGGACAAACCCCGAGCACAACAAACACACGTGCCTGGCTCACAAAGAACCTGGGGTACCCGACTAGAGAGGCATTCCGGAATAGGCGCCGGACCACCACACTCGGAAATACACAAAACACATCGTTACACATTTATTACAAATCACGATACACGTGTGAGGAATAGCTTGTCTTCGTCACTAGTGACCTACAAGCTAGCCTACACAAACACATATATGAACCGTATTAAAAATAATGCCACGACCTATCATTGGTCGCATAGTGACCTTTACTGCCATACTAGGCATAATACACAATTACACACATATTTTATTACTTATCCATTTAGGATGTTTGCAAGAGATCCTAAAGGATCAAGGCTAGGTTCCAACGTGAACCTCATCACCACAACACCACGGATTAATCATAATAATTAAGACATAATAAACATAATGATACACAATATGCCATGCATATACAAATGCACGACATCTAAACCACGTAAACTCCTCATGTATAATACACCATGACTGGTGTACTACACATCATCTATGTAAACAATATATCCAACACCTGGACAACATGCACACATAAATATTACACATTAACCACATAAAACATGCCCATCTCGTGAGCAACACGCTCTATAAGCGTAACAAGTGTACTGGCTCTCATCTGTCATTGCCATGCACACACAACCACGCGATATGAACAATAAGAAAAACCTCATTAAACATACTGCGCTGAAACTAGCATAGGTTGGCGGCAGCATCGATTGCCGTCCAAAGGATATAGACGGCAATGTCCCTTGCCGTCAACACCAAGTAAGCGACCACCACTTGGCCGTTTACCCACAATCAACGGCTAGATACCTAGCCGTTAATCTCCCAATGAAGAACTCTACGTCAACCGATGTTGACACCAAGATCTTCACTGCAGAACCCGCCAGAACACACAAAATGGCCCTAGACCGATTGCACGGGCAATCTAGCCATAAATACAATAGAAAAACAAGGGGAAACACTTCCCCTTACATCTATATACCATAATTAAATCAGAAAAGCAAGATCTAATACTTGGATCGATCAAACCACCCAATTTCCCGGCATGGTAACCCCTTTTCCCAAAAACACAATTAACATGCGATCTATGAAACAAAGCATGGCAAATCAACCAGGAGAGATCAAAGGGTCCAGTCCGTACCTCAGAAACGCAATTAAACCCCGATAGAACCTTGAATTACACCGAACCCCCAGGAGCTTCCCGCGAACACCACCCTCCAATCCGTCATTCCCCGCCTGATCTGCCGCTGCTGCGCGCATCACGGCCTTCCCACGTGCTCCCGTCGACTGCCAGAACTCGTGAAGAGGCTCAAGGGTGAAGGTGGGCGAAGAGGAGGGGAGAGAGTGGGGAAAGAACAAGGCTCGGGTCAGCCCTAAAAACACAGGCGCCTCAGGTTAACGTCAACATCTGCGCCGCTAACCAAACTGCCCCAACTAGGCATCCACAACGCTTGCCGCCAAGTTCAACAATGGACGTCTACATCGATGGATGCCAAAAACATGTTAACGGCAACACCATTGCCGCCAACACACAACAGACGTCACACACCTGGACGCCAACACACTGTTGATGTCCAGGGCACTGAACACCAACACAGATCCATAACCAACCCTGGTAAGGATCCAATAAGAAACACACAACACTAATGGGCCTCACATTGGCCACCAAACCCGCTGAACCTTGATCCACGAGGATCCAGAAAATGCGCGACGTTACAGACATCATATAAATCTAACTTTAAATACGCCTCATATGAAAAGGTAACTAGAATAACATGTTGCAGCCACTGCAATAAATTAGGACACACAAAAATAACATGTCCAACTAAGAACAAGAAATGGATAATAAAAGGAAAAATTGATGACACTAACTAACAAGGACCCAAAAAGAATTTGGGTACCTAAAATTTAATGTTTTCATTTCAGGGTAACCTTCGAGCATTCAAATGGTATTTGGATAATGGGTGCTTAAGGCACATGTCAGAAAATAAAAGATTATTCTCTCATCTAGAAGCTGAAGAAGGAACAGTCACCTATGGAGACAATGGGAAAGGGACTGTTATTGGGAGTGGATCTGTTGGAAGCAACAACAAAACTATTATTGAAGATGTTCTGTGTCAAATGTCTGAAGCATAACCTTATAAGTATCAGCCAACTATGTGACAAGGGACATCAAATCAAATTTCAAGAATCCAAGTGCAGCATTATGAAGGATGGAGCAGTTATCTTTGAAGCTAACAGAGAAAAGAATCTATATGTACTGTACCTTGAAGAACTCAAAGATCAAGACGTTTGTTTAGCAGCCAGCAAAGAGCAGTCAACTGAGCTATGGCACAGAAGATTGGGCCACTACAGTTTGGATGGCATGAACAAGCTCAGAAAGAGAAGTCTTGTGGAAGGTCTGCCAAAGGTCAGCACTAAAATGGATGGTATCTGCAGACCGTGTGCAAAAGGGAAGCACACTAAGAGTTCCTTCAAGTCAAAGACTGTGGTAACCACCTCTAAACTGTTAGAAATTCTTCACATGGATTTGTTTGGGCCAATGAGGACCACAAGTCTTGGAGGAAAGAGTTTCGGTTTCGTAATAGTGGATGATTACTCCAGATTCGCATGGGTATCATTCTTGGAACACAAAGATGACACATTTGACAGTTTTGTAAGTTTCAGCAGAAAGGTGCAAAGAGACAAGAAGTACTGCATTGTTGAAATCTGGTCAGATCATGGAGGAGAATTCCAGAATGACAAATTTGCAAAATTTTGTAATGACCAAGGGATTGAGCACAACTTCTCAGCACCAAGGACACCTCAGCAGAACGGAGTTGTTGAAAGAAAGAACAGAACTTTATTGGACATGGCAAGAACAATGCTATCAGAATATGATTTGCCAAGATATTTTTGGGCCGAAGCAATGAATACCGCAAGCTATATCATCAACAGGGTGATGATCAGGCCAATCCTAAAGAAGACTGCCTATGAGCTGTACAAGGGAAAGAAGCCAAAGATCAATCACTTCAAAACTTTTGGATGTCCATGCTTCATTCACAACAATGGCAAAAGAGACATTGGTAAGTTGGATGCCAAATCAGATGAAGGCATCTTAATGGGGTATGCTTCTAAACCTAAAGGTTATAGAGTATTTAATAAGCGTACACTATTGATAGAGCAATCTGTGCACATTATCTTTGATGAAACTAACCCTTCCTTGAGAACGGAAGAAGATAGTGACATTGATGATGCAGATGTTTTGTCCAAGAAGTTAAAGAACACATCAATTGAGGACAAGGAAGATCCACCTCTGGAAGATCTGCAACAAACGGACATTGAACATGAAAACCTTCCAAAGGAATGGAGATACAAGAAAGATCACCCACCTGAAAACATCATTGGTGATCCAACTGTAGGGATAAGAACAAGAGGTAATGTAATCCCTTGTGATTACCTAGCTTTTGTTTCTCAAATAGAGCCTAAGACAGTCAATGAAGCTCTTACTGATGAATCTTGGATTTTAGCCATGCAAGATGAACTGAATCAGTTCAAGAGAAACCATGTATGATCACTTGTTCCTAGACCATCAAATCATCCAGTTATTGGCACAAAATGGGTGTTCAGAAATAAATTGGATGAAGCTGATGTGATCTTAAGAAATAAGGTTAGATTGGTAGCTCAAGGCTATTCCCAAGAGGAAGGCATAGATTTCGATGAAACCTATGCACCTGTAGCTAGACTTGAGGCTATTAGAATCTTACTTGCATATGAATCTACTCTAGATTTAAAATTATTTCAAATGGATGTTAAATCCGCATTTGTAAATGGCTTTATTAAAGATGAAGTTTATGTGGAACAACCTCCAGGTTTTGATGACACCGAATTTTCTAATCATGTCTTTAGATTACATAAAGCTTTATATGGTTTGAAGCAAGCACCTAGGGCCTGGTATGAAAGGCTTAGCTCATTTTTACTGAACCATGGTTTCACTAGAGGTCAAGTAGATAGTACATTGTTCATCAAATCCAAAGTTAAACACTTATTACTTGTGCAAATTTATGTAGATGATATAATTTTTGGATCTACTGATGAATCTCTTTGCAAGTATTTTGAAAAGTTAATGCAGGGAGAATTCGAAATGAGCATGATGGGGGAGCTCAACTATTTCCTTGGACTACAAATTAAGAAAGGAGAAGATGGCACCCACATTTGTCATGCCAAATACACCAAGGAGATATTAAAGAAGTTTGGATTCGAAAATGCCAAGCCACTGTTAACACCTATGAGTACATCAACAAGGATGGACAGTGACAAGGATGGTAAGAAAGTAGATCAAAAGATCTACAGAGGTATGATAGGTTCCTTACTATACTTAACTGCCAGTAGACCTGATATATTGTTTAGTGTTTGCATGTGTGCTAGGTATCAGGCAGATCCTAGAGAATCTCACCTAATCTCTATCAAAAGAATATTTAGATATCTATCTAGAACTCATGACTTAGGATTATGGTATTCAAAATCATGCGAAATAAACTTAGTAGGATATTCTGATGCTGACTATGCTGGATACAAAGTAGATAGAAAAAGAACCAGTGGATGTTGTCAATTCCTTGCAGGGTGTTTGATATCCTGGTCCTCCAAGAAGCAGAATTCAGTGGCACTGTCTACGGCTGAAGCTGAGTACGTGGCTGATGGAAGTTGATGTACACAACTCTTATGGATAAAGCAACAACTTGAGGACTATAGGCAACACATCAAGTCAATCCCACTGCTATGTGACAACACAAGTGCTATAAACCTTACCAAAAATCCAGTGTAGTATTTAAGAACCAAACACATTGAGGTTAGATATCATTTTATTCGTGATCATGTAGCTAATGGCAATATTGAATTTTCTTTTATTGATACAAGTAATCAGTTAGCAGATATCTTCACAAAAGCCTTACTCGAAAAGAGGTTTACTTCTCTCAGAAGGGAATTATGCATGTGTAAATTGTGAAAGATTTATCTGTTAATACTGAAATATTAAATTTCATAGCGTAATTAATTATTCTCCTTGAAGTGAGCAAAATATTTCAATTATTTCATATTTATCCTTCTTTCTTAAATACTTCTGTCGGTTCGTTTTGTGTAATTCTTTATTTCTTTCAAACCAGAGTTTGTCGTTTTCTGCCATAAAGGCGCACCTCTTCAAAAAGAGGCATTTATCTTCTATTTTATAAATCTCGTAATCTGTATGAGAACGATTCATCTCCCTTCTTTATCTCCTTCGTTCTCCTGCCTAAGGCGATAACCCTTAGCCCTCGACATCGACTTCCACCAGATTTGAAGCCTTCAACCTCACCCGCCTGAAATTTCTTGAGGGTTTCTCCTTCAACCACCTTTCCAGACCTCCAGAACCTCTCCCTGCTCTATTCCATAGCCTCTACAGTTGTTTCCGGCAGTGTTGGGGGCTATGGAGCTGCATTCCTCACCGCAGATGAGCAAGCAAGGTTCACTTCAGTGAAGACCAAGTTTTGCGGGCACAAGGCCATGAATTTAGCAGACTTGGAGAAGAATGGGATGGGCAGTTTGATTGAAACTTTGCAGAGGCTGAAATGGATGAAGATTGCTACTATGTCTGATGTAAGTCATCCTAATCTCGTCAAGGCTTTCTATGTCTGTCTGAAGACAGAGGAGGATGGGACTCTGACTTCTATGGTCAAGGGACCCAAATCAGGATCACCAGGGAATTGTTAGCATCTCTGTTTGAAGTTTCTACTTCCGGTCGCAGTGGAGTCCACACTGTGGACACTCATGTCAAGGGCTTGGGAATAATAGGCCCGGAATATAGGCTAAGGATGGGAAACTGGATATTAACCAGCTCAGTGCGTTTAACAGGCTTTTGCATTTCATAATCTGTCAAATCATTGTACCAAGGAGTGCAACCTTTTCTTCATGCACCAAGGCTGATTCAGACCTGATGTTCTAGGCTATCCAGAATCAGGAGATTAACACTGCAGAGTTGATACTTGAGAGAATGAGATTTGCAAGATCCCAAATGTGGGACATTAAGAGCAAATTGAACATTTACCTACCTTATGCCCATCTCCTGACTAGAATCTTTCATCATTTTGGGATAAGTGTAGTGGGTGATGTATCTGAGAAGATGGGCCAAGCTATTAGGTCCAGAAATTTGAGAAAGAGTGGTTTTTCTGTAGTCATGGTGTATGGTCTAAAACCGGGGCTGTTGAGGGTGAAGCCATCTTTGGTGAAGCCCAAGAAGACCATGAACCCATAGCAGAAGCAGCAGCAGTTGCAGAATCAGCAGCAGCAGAGGCAGATCAAGCAGAACCAACAGCAGCAGCACCAGCAGTAGCAGTTGTTGATGAATCCAGTAGAAGGATTGAGGACATTCCTCCTGAAGACATTGAGCCCATTGGGCAATCTCCAGAGGATCCTCTTCCATCTTCCCAAGTAGCCACTCTACTTAGAACTGCATTGGACTCCATTTCTCAGGGGGAGCAAATGGTAAGTGAGTCTCTTATAGCAGAATCTGTGGCAGAAGGCCACACTGAAGAAGTGGTCATGGAAGAAGCTCCAAGCCAGCAGGAGCAAGTATTAGTTCAAGAAGACGCAATGATGGAAGATGCTCCCATTGAGGGGGAGCATTCAGTAACAGAAGCTATTCAGGGAGAAAGTGTTGTGGCATCAGGCCACACTGAAGTTCCTTCAAAAATCCTCCCAGTCCAATCCGAAGTAGCAGCAGCAGCTCAACCAAATGTTCCTATGGAGATTGTGACTGAAGAAGAAGAAGTTAGTGTTGAAAAGGGCAATGAGACTCAGGGGGAGGGAAATGAAAACCCCCCAGAAAATCAGTTCAGAGAAGGAGAAACTGCAAGCTCCTCAGACTCTGAAGATGATGATGGTAATCTTCAGGCTCCTGTGGACCAAGCAAGGGAGAAAGGAAAGGAAGTTCCTCTCCTTGCGGATACTCCATATCAGAGGTCCCGGAGTAAGAAAATTGTAATATAGTTCAAGCCTGTGATAGAGAGGTTGGATGCTCAAGGAGAAATCTTATGCTCATTGCAATCTGATGTAAACTCCATCTTCATGAGCAGGCAGTAGCTGTGGAGTCTGGGCCTTCAGGGCCATCAGCATAAGGATCAGGGCCAGTTGAGTCTGAGCATAATTTGTCCGAAGAAGCGGCTGTAGCTCTAGAGCCCCCAACTCCTTCACCTACTCAGACACCTGCTCCTTCCTCTCCACCTTTGGCTTCCACTGCTCCACCTGCTCCTCAACCCTTCAAGCAACCTCAACCCAGAACCATCTCCTCTCCTACCCCATTTCACACACATTCCTCTTCACCTCCTATCTCTCCCATTCCTCCACCTCCTCCTCTTAGTGAGGTTCCTCCAGCATCTTCAGCTAGAGCCTCCTCCTCCTCTGGTCCCTCACTCTTTGGACCCTCTGAACCTACCTCTTCCAACCCACATTCTCTACTTCATCCAAATCCTCCTCCCTCCTTCATTACAATCATTCCAGAGGGAGCTCAGATTGATGGTCCCTACCTTAGGGCCATCAAGGATGAGTTTGAGGAAGCCATTCTCCGATCTGTCCTCAAGGTTGGAGAACATATTCATGGGACAGACTCTTCTAGTCTTGTCCATAAGAAACGAAAAACCTCCTCTTCAGTTTTGTATCCTCCTCTCTGGTTTTCACTGACAGAGGTCACCAAGAATAGACCTCTTTACAGGGAATTCCTCTCCAAGGTGGTTTTTGCTTCTATCTTCAATCTTCCTCATTAGAATCTCACAGACTATCTAAACATCATCTTACCCTACACTTCACTTTCAAAATTCCTCAAAAATAAAATCTTTTCTTTAGCCGAATCCCAAACTGAAGAAAAATGGGATCGCTCAAATAAAGTTCTCTTCAATAAGTTCTTACTTGCCAAATCTGCCAGATTCCCTCCTAGGGACCATACCCTCACCTTGTCTGAATGGTTCCTATCCACCACAAGGACTCCTGGGCCCCGTTCATTCAGAAGGAGATAAAGCTGATCAGGCACTTCAAGATGTTTAATGATTATAGGTATCTTCATCGTTTGCCTGAAGTCCAGTTGGGTCAGTTCCGGCAGGCAATCCAAAGTCTTGGCTCCATTCGTACCACTGAAGCTATCCAAGTCGACTTTGCCACTCTTTAATTGCCTGAGGCTACCTTCCTTCCCCCTCTCCACTCTCTAATAATGGATTCCTCTGTAGGCTCAATCATTTTTGAGCGTTTTGCCTGAGTCATGGGCAGAATTAAGGTCCAGAAGGGGTATCTGGTGGCTTTCCACAGATTCCTATTTCGAGAGTATCACCAGGGCAATGTCAGTGCTGAAGTTCTTGCTCCTGCCCTGTCAAAATGTGAAAGACTGAACCCTAGAGATTGGATCAGATTCTATCCTCTCTCCGCACAGCAACTTTCTGATCTCAATGAATCTCGTGCCAGGGTTGGTGAACCTCTCATCTCAGAAGCTACTTTCCTAGATATGAACTCCATATACCTTGTCAATGATCCCTATCTCACTTGGGTTGAAAGGTACAAGGTTTATGTAGCCATGCGCCAGGATATGAAGCACAACCAGATATTATACCCTGTCACTCTGGATCAGTTTCTTGCTTGTGCCAGTTTTGCGAAAGTCAGCCTCTTTAAAATGGTTTTGGATCGTGATTCCTATGCAGATTTCCTTGAGAAGCAGTTGGCCCTTCATCTCCGAAGGATGGCTCCCTCTATGGGACCAACCTATTCAGTATCTCTCGGGGTTTTCAAGCCATTTTTTGAAAAACAGGAAGAGCAGGCCTGGGAAATAATTTCTCATTATGCCTCTCTCTTGTCCCCTACTCATTATCTACCTGTACCTTCTTAAAATTAATGCAATACACTCTTTGTGTGATCTTTATTTTTTCTTGTTCCTCTTCTTTGTCTCAGTCCTATTTCTTTTTGCTTAATGACAAAAAGGGGGAGAACTATTGCAAGCTCTGAAATACATATGGTGAACTATTGCAATAAATTTCAGAATTTATATGTAGACTTATCTGTGCTATTTACTGAAGTTTATTGAAGTTTTGTCATCACCAAAAAGGGGGAGATTGATGAACAGTCTATCCCATGTAATTTAATTTAATCATATTTCTATTTTGGTGATTAACAAAACCATGTTATGTTGGTAATTATAAGGTCACTAACCTATTTTCTATAAGTCTTGAGCACAGGAAATATAACAAGGAAAATCAAGCCAAATTGGTAAGTATTATTCTTACTAAAGCAACATTAAGATCAAGTATGATATTCTCTAAGTACACACCCGTTTCTTTTATAAATCATAACGATTACAGTAGAACTGTAACGATTTCCTCATAACGGTTTCATAAGTACCTTATCGATTTCTTCATAGAATGAAACATCGTCTGAATTCAAAAGAAATCGTTCTCACAACGATTTTCTATCATAACGATTCCTTTAGTTATCGCAACGATTTGCTCTCGTAAC
>CM024766.1:107363219-107427900 GCA_014218235.1 Colocasia esculenta
CTTGGCAGGGTATGTAAGAGTAACTTCGCATGGGTCAGAGTTCACGGGCCACCGAAGCGTCAGCGTCGTTTGGGGAACAGGCGATGGAAAAAAGGAGGGAAGGTAAGACGGGAATGGAAAAAGAGACGGAGGCAAGGAGACGGAAATCGTGTGTGAGGGGCGTAAATGGGACATCTGAAAAAGCAGGGACTGGAATTAAACCTGGAGAAAAGCAGGGACTTTACATCAACCGGTATTCTGACAGGGATGAGAAATAAGTACCAGCTCTGACAAGGACCCCCAATTAATTTTCCCTTAAATTAACGTGCCTTTATTGAAATGTTATAAAAATATTAAATTGATAGTTCATTTAATAAGATGGACGCAAGTGTCTGCAGCTGCACCTGCCCATTAATTGTGAACTGCATTGTAATTCTGTTGTTTAATTATGCAGCGTGGTTATCTATTTTTAATGAAAAATAAATAAATATTTATGTTTTGTTCTAATTATAACTCTTATTCATTAAATATCTTATATTTTATTCTAACTTAGATTATTCATTTATACTTATGTGTTACATTACCATTTGAAAGACTAGCATTAAGAAGGCAAATGGATAAGATTGAAATGTTGTCAAATCACTTTTGTTAGTTAAAGAAAGAGAAATTTATCTCTTTTTTGTAGCAATGATGTACTTGTTATTTTACTTTTGAAAAGTACGATTCTATACTTGTGATAAACATTAAAAATAGCATAATAAAGTATTACATTTTTATTGAGGTTCATATATATCGATATGTTAACTCGTATGTATGTTTTCAAAAAATCATTTAATCATTATAGTTCTCTTAATTGGAAATCCAAAAACTATTGTCATGTCAATTTGAACATATCTTTGTTAGAATAAATATAGTTATATAAGTTAAGTGTAACATTTTACTAATATTTCTTTCACAGATATTTTTTAAGGAAAAGAGCAGAAAATTTGAACTCATCAAACATTACACATCATATTTTTAAGGGAAAATTAATTGGGGGTCCTTGTCAGAGACTGGTTCCTCGTCCCTATCAGAATACTGGTAAACGTAAAGTCCCTCCTTTTCGTCCGGTTTAATTTCCAGTCCCTGTTTTTCACACGTCACCATTTACGACCCTCCACGCACGATTTCCGTCTCGTTGTCCTCCGTCTCTTTTTCCCATTCCCGTCTTACCCTTCCATCATTTCGAATCCCACGTCCTATCCAGTCTGAACGATGGGAAGTTGTTGTTACATAGCGTGCAGAGAACTGTTACAGCTATCATGTAATGACTTACACAGGTGCTTTCGAACGCCCGTGAACCGTTCTTCACACTATAAAGGAACCGAGGGCCTCATCCTTCACAAGCTTCTCTGAGTCTCTTCTTCCTGTCTTTCTTGCTCGTCTTCTTCCTCTTTATTTGGCAGATTTTATATCTAACTGTGCCCCCCAGAGGGATGGCAAGGCACCTGCCTCACCGGTGCCACCGTCGCCCCCGGCGCCACAAGCTCCACCATCGCCGTCGACCTACAGCCCCGACTACGGAAGATTTTTTACATCGGGTGGAACATGGCTTTACAGAAAGCCTCTCGGCTGTACCACACAAGGGCCTCACCAACATCGGCCTAGGTTAGAAACACATTATTCCTCACCTTCCTCTGGTCCCTCCTAGGCCGTTCCTCTTCCTCCCCTCCCGCGTCCACTGAGTAATCGGGTTAGGGAGTTTAGATTGTAAGTGGTTCCTCTCCCTCCCCTCCCTCTCTAGCCCATTCCTCCTCTCCCTCCCTCCCCGCCCGTTCCTCCTCCTCCTCCCCTCCCATCCCGGCCCGTTCCTCCTCCTGTCCCCCCCAATCCACCCGTTCCCCTCTCCCCTCCCCCCCCGCCCCTTCCTCCTCCTCCTCCCCTCCCATCCCGGCCCGTTCCTCCTCCTCCTCCCCCCATCCCCTCACCATCCCGCCCGTCCCTCTCCCCCCTCCCTCCACCACCAATACCCTTTTTCCACCACCGAGTGATCGGGTATGGAGTTTAGATTGTAACGATACTTGTTTATGTAATATACCTATTTTCCTTTTATGTAGTCTTATGTGGGCTTGTATCTGATATCTATTATGTAAACGCAAACGTATACTGTAACATGCTAGAATGTATTGTAACAGGATTAGGACGCTACTGTAATAGTAAAGGTAAGACTGTAGTGATCTCACTGTAACCTCCTATCATGTATACTATAATGAGAATATGCAACTATTGTAACAAGTTTGTACGTATACTGTAATACTGTAGTTGTAGGTGTGCGGTCAAAGCTAAAGGAATGATGTTACTGCTCGAACTGTAACCTGATAGCATGTATACTATAATGAGAAGAGGTAAGTCCTGTAACAGATTTCAATTTTACTGTAATAAGTGTTCTCGAACTGTAACCTCCTATCATGTATACTATAAAAGTATAGGTAAAGACTGTAACAGGATTCTCCAACTGTAAGACTGTACTTCTCCAATTTTAAGACTGTACTTCTCCACTGTAACCCCGTATCATGTATACTGTAACAATAATAGGTAAAGACTGTACAACAGTGTCATGCCCCGCCAATTTAGCAGCGGAATAAATCTGGGAGGGGCATGAACAACGAGTATTGTAATGTAAATTGCGCATACATTCGCAAATATCAGAGCACTAATGAACAATAATTGCAATAAAACTCATCATTTTATTGATAATTCATCTAAACTATTACAACCACTATTCAGAGCCAAAACAATGGGCTCAATGACATTATTACATTGGAAAAGAAATCTCAAAGCAAATATCTACTAGACGCTAAGGTGCTAAGGACATTTCGTCGCTATGGCTTCAGGATGCTCATCACTCCAGTCCAATCCCGTTGTTGTGTGTAAGGTCGTCACTTGACTTACCTGAAAAAACAATAACAAATAACGAAGGGTGAGCAATAACGCTCAGTAGGACTTAATATCTCATGTAAACAAGCATGCTTTAAGTGATTAATGTCTTGTAACGCAGGTTAACTAAAGAGAACGATCATGTATAGTTGAGAGAGTAATAGTACAAGATGATAATACATTTCTCAAGAGTATTGCAAAATTAGGATGACAACGTGACGAGATAGTGTGTAACAAGATAGGTAAAACAAGATCCCGTGTATCAAAATGACATGTAATAGGATAGCTTGTATCAAGGTGGGGTGTAACGAGATAGCTTGTATATCAAGATAGCATGTACGACGATTGCATGTAAGGAGATAGCGTTTAAAGAGATAACATGTAATGAGATAACATGTATGGTTGCACCACGGTGCACTAGTCGAGTACGGCAATATCACTTTGAGACAGTAGCCGTTTAACGATAGTACATTACGTCTGAACTCCTCAGACTAATGTTATAACAGTCAGTGCTAGCACACTAATAGCACAGAACTGGTACAATATGTCTGAACTCCTCAGACTAATAGTAAAACAATTAGATGTCTAGATAATGTCGAGATAGTCAGAACCGGTGTAATGCAGAACACCGTCAATAGCCTCTGCAGGTATTTTCGGGTGGCTCTCTGCCCTCAGGACTAGATTGGAGCCCCTCGGACACTCTCCGTGCCCTGCACACTTAGCATTCAAGTCAGTAGGGTCACTGGACCCATATTATGGCGCTAGACAGTCATGTATAGTACAAGCAATGGGAGCCGCAACAGCTCAAAAGTCTCAAGAGAGTACTAGATGAATAGACGAGATAGTAGAGTGAACGTGAATAATGAAAGTACAAGGATAGTAGACGAGATCGGGGTATAATCGTTAAACAAGAAAAACAATAAAAAACCATGATAGTAACGGTTGCACAGCACCAAGTCGGGTACCGGCAGTCTGGTAGAAGTCACATCTTCCCCACTAGCCATGCTACGAACACAGGCTAGAAGGTTGACGTGATCACAAGAAATAAGAGATCTCACTAAGGCCGTTTTGATCGTACTGATCCCTAAGAGTGTAACGGGATTTAAAGGTACAACCAGCTCGTCGGCAAAGACGTGCGCCAAGCCAAGAAGACTTACGGAGGCCTTGACAAGGAGTCCCTGGTCCAGTCGAGAGTATTCCGATGGAGAGGTGGTCCAAGTCAAGAGAAAGTGTGTAGAAAACGGGTCCGTTGTGGCCTCGAGTGCTCGAAGCCGAGGAAAACGATAACGGTATTTAAAATGCGTGACTAAAAATAGAAACAATTGTATTTAATAAAATAGGGTAATTTAGTCATTTATTTCGCTAAGTTACCAGATACATTATTGCATAAATATTAGGGTCAAATGGCAATTAATAAAGTCACGTGTGTGTAAGTGTAAAGAAATCTTGAAGATATGACAAGTCGTGCAAACGTCATTTTAAATAATTAAATTTATATCATTAATGCCATTTATTAATCCACCAAGTCGAATTAATTATAACATGATTTAATCATGGCTAATTAAAGGGTATAAAGCTTAAACAATAGGGCATATGCACAATTTTTCATTCTGGTCGGGATTCATGAAAACGCGGTAGACTCACCCGTCGCGGTTCAAGTCGCGACGGGGCGGTTGGGCGCGACACAGGGCCTGGCCGGTCAGGCCTGGTCCAGGGTGAATCGCGGCGGCTTATGCCGTCGCGTTCTTGTCGCGACGCCATCGGCTGACGCGACACCACTGATATCGCGGCGGATCGCACCGTCGCGATAACAGGTGGGTTTGCCCTTTTTCCCCTTTTTCCCAGGGCGAATCCTCTGTGATACAGGGACATTCTAAATTCCATATAAAATAGTACGGTGATCCAAAAAGTACGAAACTAGTTTTAAAAGAAAGTAGACATGGATATCTATCAATATGCACGCTTAATTTGAAAATAGACAAGGTTTAGATATGCATTTATCGGGTTACTTTTCGGTGACCTAAACAGGTGCAGTCAGAGTTCCATGAATTAATTAGAGATAAATACATGATGAAAAATTACGAAACTAGAGGCGTTCAAAAGCTAATACGATCTAGTATTTTAGAGAATTTTCTCATAACAGAAAATCAAGTATGCACGAAGTTTAAAGGTAAACTTGAAGAGTCAGGTACAAACAATAGACATGGATTCAAAGATTTAATTCTCCCTCATGGGAGATCAAAATCGAGCAAGACCAGAGGCATTTGAAAGATAATAGGATACAGTATACACGAGAATTTTATCATGACATGAGAGCAAGTACATGTGGGTAATTAGAGAAAACATGAGATTTCAGTTTATGGTAACAGTAGGATTTCACAAATTAAATTCGCCCAAATGGATGAGCGGAATACAACGAAACCATAGGACTTTTGAAGAGGTACATGAAGTCTACCTAGGGTAATTATTTCACGATTTTAGCTTGAGAGATTGCCTACCTTTTTCGTGGAGTAAGAAAACCCTAGTTTGGATTACGAAATTATGAAAACCCTTCTTGCTCCAAGCCTTCTCCTTCCTTGCTCCTTGGTCCAGATCTTCTCCTCTTCGTCTCCAAAAGTCTTAGCACGAAATTGTGGGGTGCTAGGGTCAAATGGGGGGTGTTTTGATGGCTTTAGAGTTCTAAATCACCTAAAACTCTTTCCTCCTCCTTTAATTACAAATTTCCATAATTATCACATATTTTCTTGCTATATCTATCTAATTGGGTAAGGGAGGGCCTAATTTCGTGGCCAATGGTTTAGGATATGATTAGGACTTATTAAGATATATATGAGTCATATTAGTGCTTTAATGACCCCTTTTTAATTAAGAGATAATATAGTTACGAATTTCCCTATTTAATTTGGGTCTCTTAATTTAACCCAATTGTCTCTCATCTAAATCCCAAATTTAGATTAGGATAGAGTCCTATTGTTAGACTAGGTTAGGACTCTTTTTAAGATAAGTAAGAGTTAAAATAGTCATTATCTTAACCATTTTCTATTTATTACTATTTTAGGTACGAATTTAGCCTAATTACTTCCCATCCCAAGATGGGCTCTTCATATTTGGGCCCAACAATTCATGTTAGGATCATTAGTAAAACCCATTACTAATTTAACTTAATGGGTATTGCTTTAATTCCAATTATTCACCCTTTATCCTTATGTAAATCTATTTATCACACTTATTCAAGTAATTTCATATTTTTGAATTGATTAAATATTATTCATACCAATATTTCTAATATTCATCATTTAGGCTCTTACTCTTGGTCCAATAACTCATGTGAGCCTAATTGTACAATCCATGTACTTACTTTTCTTAATTGATTTTTAATTATCCTTTTATTAGAGAATTTATTCATGGGCCAAGATTGTCCTTGGTCTAAATATCATAATGGGCTATCATCCCATATTTTAAAGTCTACCCACATATTTATTTTAATTTATAATCCACTTTGGGTCATAAAATAATGAGTTCTTCTACTTATCCTTAATTATGTTAATAAGTCGCATAAATTCTTAAACTAAGTCCAAACGATTTTTCTATGCCCAAATTTCATGATGGGTCATTAGAGAACATTATTTAAAGTATAACTACTTTTTAAAAAATTTTTATAGGGTTTATACGCATGCAATAATGATGCGTACCATTTTAATCAATTGAATTTATTAATAGATAAATTTCTTATTATCTATAATTTTTAATTAATGGATTTTTTCGGGGTACTACAACAAGTATCATTACACTGGTTAGGAATTAGTACGTACGACATTTCTTCTCCTTCAGTTGTAAAAGCTATGAACATTCTTGTGCATTGAAATACGCTTTGATGAAGTGGAGGGCGAACTTTGCTCGCACGTAAGCCATGTCATCCTGATTGAAGGGCAAATCTTGAATGTCCCTACGTGCTAGACATTCCATGTATTTGCAAGTGAAAATGCCGCAGTCGTCTCCCGATCCTTGTTGTGGGCATGGGTCGGGGTAGCGTAGCGGCCATTTATCTGCATCTATGTGCTTGCCCTTCAGGTATCTTTTAAGTTCCTCCACCTACATGAGAGAATGAACAAAAGAGTTCCAGCAACTTAATGTAGATTTAATGTTACTGTTACGTATGTAACACAAGTGCTCACGCTCTGTAACGAATGTAAGCATTGTATGTAACACACTGCACTTACATATTGTGGAATGTCACAACGATCTTTGTTTCGTAATGAGTCGTACACGTGGAACTCTTTTCCTTAATGTGGATGACCAAAAAAAGCCCAATGGTTCGTTCCAACGTCATGGGGGAGAAGATGAGGTCGAATTCATTTGGGGCGCGGTCCA
Source organism: Colocasia esculenta (assembly GCA_014218235.1). Classification (NCBI taxonomy): domain Eukaryota; kingdom Viridiplantae; phylum Streptophyta; class Magnoliopsida; order Alismatales; family Araceae; genus Colocasia; species Colocasia esculenta. The sequence continues at coordinate 107,370,486 of CM024766.1, forward strand.
ATTTCCCGAAAGCATAATCGAATATTTCCTTGCTCTTATCGTCTCTGTACGATTGGACATAACCCTTTAAAGCGGCTCCCACATATCCAAAATTCAAAAAAATGTCTGGGTTCTCTTCACGGGGGAGAAACAAGTAAGCGTTGACGTAGTAGTCAATTACGACCGATTCGCTCTCCCTCGTGAACAATAGCTCCTGGATGTCATTAAACGAGAGGAAATTCTCGTATCCTTCCACAGTGCCGTTGAACATGAAATCTCTACATGTAAGAAAACATCTTTGGTAAGAATTAAGATGTCATTCAGTAATAGACGAAGTAATATAATGCAATAGAAAAGGTCGAAACTGTAAACACAGTACACATATACTATAACACGTACTCATTAATGATGCACTCATTCAAAAATCGTTCAATCAATGACTTTTCGGCCACTCCTAATGCTTCCAGGCGACGTAATCCCATCTCTCCTCTTTCTTGCCCCTTGGAAGTGTGTCTGTACTCTCTTGAGAGTCAACATATATAGATCGGTTCGGAAGTGGACACATTCACTTTCGTGGCTTTGTGGTACCGAAAATCTTCTGGCTGCGATAGAGTAAGTAATAAAAGAATTTTCTGTAACGGACTCTGAATAATACTATTATGTCTCATGAAGGGTACTGTAACAGAATGCTCAGCTTATCTATATTCTGTAAGGGGAAACCATACCGTATATAACTCGAGTTGTCGTCTTATCCTCGTCCTAGCTGGAACTCGTCGGGACAATGATGATGGGGATATCTGACGTCGCTTCCTCCTCTTTTCTTCTTCTTCCTCCTCATTCTTCTTCCTGTGCTCGTCCTGCTCGTCCTTCTTCTTCCTCTGGTCCTCCTCCTGCTCCTTCTTCTTCATCTGCTCGTCCTGCTCCTCTTTCCTCTTCCTCTGCTCCTCCTCCTTCTTCTTCCTCTTCGCGTCCTCCTCCTCCTCCTTCTTCCTCTCTGCCTCCTCCTCATCTTTCTCCTTCCTCTTCGCGTCCTCCTCCTCCTCCTTCTTCCTCTCCGCCTCCTCCTCCTCCTCCTTCTTTTCCTCTTCGCGTCCTCCTCCTCCTCCTCCTCCTTCTTCTTCCTCTTGCCTCCTCCTCCTCCTTTTCTTCCTCTCCGCCTCCTCCTCCTCCTCTATCTTCCTCTCCGCCTCCTCCTCCTCCTCCTTCTTCTTCCTCTTCGCGTCCTCCTCCTCCTCCTTCTTCTCTCTCGCCTCCTCCTCCTCCTTCTTCTTCCTCTTCGCGTTCTCTTCTTCCTCTCCGCCTCCTCCTCTCCTTCTCTCCTCTTCGCGTCCTCCTTCTTCCTCTCCGCCTCCTCCTCCTCCTTCTTATTCCTCTCCGCCTCCGCCTCCTCCTCCTTCATCCTCTCCGCCTCCTTCTTCCTCTATGCCTCCTTCTCCGCCTCGTCCTCCTCTCCTTCCTCTCTTCGCGTCCTCCTCCTCCTTCCTCTTCCTCTGCTCTTCATCCACCTTCCTCTTCTTCACCTCCTCCTTTTTCTTCTTCTCGTCCCCCTCCTCCTTTCGCCCCCTCTTTTTCCCTTCCTTCAACTCTAGCATGTGCCACTCGGACATTGACCGCCGTGACCTTGTGTGGACGGTTCTCCTTGCTGTAACTGAGAATATGAAAGTCTGTAAATGTCTATGAAAGACTGTTGTAAACGTAGAAAATAGTTTCTGTAACTTCATATATGAAAGACTGTAATAGAGAAGGAATCAAACTGTAAACGTAGACTATATGACTATTACTAAGTATATGAAAGACTGTAAGAGACAAGGAATCGAAATGTAAATGTAGAAAACATTTTCTGTAACTGAGAAAATGAAACACTGTAAGTACACACAACATTTACCTGGACGTCGGGAACTCATCTTTGCCACGACATGTGATCGTACTAAAGCTGTTGGGAGCTCCGGTGGCGGTAGGACTAACATTGCAGATTCTAGCTCTACGGGGGGATGTTGCCACTGAGGCTGCCGCTCAAATTGTTCCTCCAGTCTATGTAGTCTTCGGTCCATTGACTAGAGGATATTGTTCTACAGCTGTAACTGGTCATTCTGTAACTCGATGATAATCGTCTGTTCCTTGGACACTGTTAAGATCTCCTGAAGAATGCCATGTATATAGTTATCTGATGGGGGTTCGGGAAGTGGTGACGTGGATGCCGTCAATCGTCGCGAAGCTGTAGGTCGGTCATCCCTCACATTAACCTCCAATATACCTGAATTAACGCAGGTACGGGTATAAGTCATATACGAACATAACACAGTTCCAGGTGTAAGTCACACTTACATCAGAGCGTCGCAACCCCCGTAGTAGGGCAGATAACTCCGGTCCCTTACCCCGGCAATCCCAACAGAAAAATGGGGGATCTCTTTGGGAATGATCTGGTTTCAATTTTAATTGGTGTGTCAAAAATCATGCCTACATCATTAACAAATAGATAATGCGTATCAGAAGTGTCTCGTAAACGTATGTAACATATACATATCTCCTCTGTAAAAGTAGTCTTCGGGTACTGTAATAGACACATATGTCATCTGTAATAGGAACCTTTAGGTACTGTAACAGACAACATCAGTAAACGTATGTAACACATAGATATGTCCTCTGTAAAAGGAGTCTTCGGGTACTATAATAGATATATATGTCGTCTGTAATAGCCACCGTTAGGTACTGTAATAGACAACATCTGTAAACGTATGTAACACATAGATATGTCCTCTGTAAAAGGAGTCTCCGGGTACTGTAATAGATACATATGTCGTCTGTAATAGCCACCGTTAGGTACTATAACAGACAACATCTGTAAACGTATGTAACAGATAGATATGTCGTGTGTAATAGCCACCTTTAAACGTTCGTAGAGAAGAGACAACTAAGGGTACTGTAACAGATACATATGAGGTATGTAAAATAAATCCAAAAGTACTGTAACAGGTACATATGATGTATGTAAAAGCCTACTCACATCGAGAGCAGGAACACAACTGGTTAGGAAGATGGTTTTGCTGGAAGCAGCTACTGTTCCGAATGCCTTCACCCCCAATATCAGGTACTCGTGGATGGCAGCAGCCCAATTGGCTTTCTTCATCTCATGGAGGTCATCCAGGTATGGCAGAATGGACAGCAACCCCGACCTCCCACTTGTGGGGAAGAAGAAACAGGAACATAGAAGCGCAAACTAAAGCTTTACCGAAATTTCAACAGCTAGCGCACCCTCCTGTGGAACGTACTCCCTAAGTTTCAGATGGATATTGTGCCTGTCCATCGTTTTTTTGCATCCAAGGATGCGGCGCAAAGTAGCTTTTGTCCCATCCGCCTTCAGATTGATAGGTGAACCAAACTTGGGTATACCCATAACTATTGCTAGGTCTGAAGGGCGAAAAGGCAAGCTGCATGGGCGAATCTTAAAACGTTCTTGTCCATCGAAACGTGTCATAAGATCGACTATCAGTAAAGTCGGGTAGGTCACCATTTCACATTTGACATACGCGTGAAATGGTGAATTCCTCATTAACTTCAGATGCGCGCTCCTAAATTGCAAATCTTGCATAACGGAACAGTACCACGAAAGTGAGCATCGCGTATTAAATTCATTCTTTTCTGCAAAGATAAGATCGGATCTTAAAAAAAAAAACATTCATTCGAATAAATATCAGACTCAGGGTAAGAACAAATATTACTATTTCGGACAACTAGGAGGCTGGTTTCCTCAACTTCCATGGCCATCAACACTTGTTACGCTGCATCCGCCGCAATGCTCTCAATGTCAGCGCTCGTAGGAGATCAACGGCTTGCCATCGTTAGAGGGGAGAGAGAGATTGCTTCGGATGGAGATGTAACTGAAGAATGGGAAACTGTAACAGAGAAGAGGGCTGGTGCAGGAATGCGGTGTAGGTGTATGGGGAGGGGAAAAGTCATGATATATGAAGGGATGGACTCGGTGGACCCGACGGGATGGCAGTGCACTGCAATGATGAACATCGGGCGGCTGAAAATAGTCGGTACTCCCGACGATGGGACGTGAAAGCTATCACAGTCGTTCGTATAGAGCTTTCCCACCATTTATGCTAGCATGATACGCACTCCCGCCAATTTGACCCTCAGTCCAAACAACTCATACATGCTATTTACGGACCCAATTTCGTTCGTCGTCCACATTTCGTTCATCTTCCTCTGCGACCCAATGGAGCAGCTCCCTGGAAGATGTTCATTTGGAGATCAAAGTTTCGTTCTTTTCATAGGGAGGGATATGGATTTGGTGTCCATTCATAGCAGGGTTTCCCAAAGGTTGGGTGTAAACATGCAGGAGAACATGCTGAAGTATCGTCTTCCCATGGATTCCCATATTGAACAGGTCTTGCTTGATGATGGGGATGTCCAAGCTATGTTTGATCTTCACAAGTGTCAAGGAACATCATTCATAAATCTACAAATTCATGCGGTGGAAACTCGTTGCCTTAGTACGCATGCTAGTCGTCAGTCAGGTGATCCGCAACCACTTGACAGGTATGTACTCCATGCATTCTTCACCAGCCTTCATGTTATCCCATGCATCTTAAAAAGCCTTCATCTTATCTCATGCATCATGTACGTATGTATGTACTTATTTACAGAAGTACTTCAAACAAGCATGGTGCTTCTTTGGAAACCAAGAACCGCCCCACTTACCAGGAAGCAGTTTGGAGTTGTACGACCGAGGACAAGGGCGGAAGGTGTAGTACCAGTCTTGACGCAATATTTCATAGTAGATAGAATACACTTAGTAGGACAAGTCTTCATAAACAAAGAGCTATTGCAGATGGAACTGACAAATTACGCGATCGCATGAGGATTTAATTGGAAATATTTGAAGAACAACTCTGTACGATTAACTGTATGTTGCAATGTCTGGTTTGCCCATGCGCTTCATACGTCCATCATTCGTGAGGTCCACAATTTGTAATCAAGAGTCTCAACAACATACACAACCTGTGGATGTGACATTATGAGCGACGGACATCCACGGGACATCTAAGAAGAGTGGGTAGCAATGCTGTGAAGGGAAAACTAGTTGATAACCCACCTACAGAGCAAGTGAAATGATGAGAGACATCCGTCGGGAATATAGTATCTCCATCCCTTATCATCAGGTATGCCATGATCTGAATTCTAACACATCATGACCTCTACTGTAATGAATGGATCCTTAACTGTAAGCCTCTGACCCTTGCATTGTAACAACTATCTTCATATACTGTAAGGATATATATTATAATAACTGTAATCATTTCGACGTATACTGTAACATACTTCCAGGCATTGCTGTCAGTTCTCTATACAGTGATTTCAGAAAAAGCTATCATATGTTGAACTGGTACAGCAAACGTGCATTACAGTCAAACCCGGGATCGATCTTGTCTCTAGAAGTGGACCGAAGACTCAACGTTTCAAATGCTTTTCATATGCTTCCAGGCATCTGCATATGGGTTCGAAGTTGGTTGCCGACCTATGATCTTTTTGGACGGAACTCATATCAAACAACATAGAGTACAAGGGATTATACTTGCAGCAAGTAAACGGTAAACGGCTTGTCAATGAGCATCACTGTAGCATACTCCATCGCGGATTCGGAAACATATGACAACTGGGTCTGGTTTCTACAAAATTTGAAAAAGGCATTGCTATCAGATAGAAGGATCGTGTTCCTATCAGACAGGGGGAGAGGTCTGAAGGAAGCGATTCCTGACATATTTCCGAATGATCATCACGGCTACTATTTCCAGCACATCATGCAGAACTTCAACGACCAATGTGCGGGGAAATATGTCGCCCCTTTCAAGAAATTACTTAGAAAAATTCTCCAGCGCATTGCCTATGCTGTTACTAAACAAGAGTACCAAGACACAATGATGGCAATGGAGCTTAATTCTGCTGATGCCAAAGAATGGTGCTCCGAAATGATGTCGAACACTGGTCCCATGCTCGTTTCCCGGGACAAAGGTTCGGCTCTTTAAATACACAAGCGTCATGTTCTATTACATTCTGCCATTTATGTGCTTACAGTTGGGCGTTACATCTCTTATAGTATAACACATAAGCTATTACAATGAGTGTTATCTTACAGTTACAGGGATAATCTATTACAGAACGTGTTAAATATGGTTACAGTATCTAGTGGACACTTGTTACAGATATTGATGTTAACCTAATTTCCTTCACATTGCCGTACAGGTTTGGGGAGTTATACTCTAATTTGGCAGAGTCATTCAACAATTGGATACATGATGCGTAAAGTCTACCAATACTACAGATGTTTGACAAAATTAGAGTGCAAATGATGGAAATGGCTGCAAGAGGAAAATTGATGCAGCCTGTGGGATACACCATACTGTCCTAAAGTACAAAAAATCATCGAAAAAACCTTCAAGAAAGGAGAAGCTTAGCAATCCGTCATTCAGACGGAATCAATTTGAGGTTATTGAAAGTATGAAGACGTACGCCGTAGACCTCCATCTACAAACATGCTCCTGTGGACACTGGCCACTTGTCAAGATTCCTTGCAAGCATGCATGCGCAGTAATTGGCAGTAACAAGGAGGCCGTTACTCAATATGTTTCGGCATTTTATAGCACAGAAGTGTATAGGGCTGCATATGAAAGAAACATTCAACCTATCCCAACATTTGACATGCCGGATCCACCTCAACCATCAGAGTTCTAATCAAGCCACCGACAACAAAAAAGTTGCCAGGAAGACCGAGAAGAGGAGAATACATTCAGAGGAGAAGTAGATCATGCATATATTTGTTCAAGGTGCAAACAAACAGGTCACAACCGAAGAACTTGTAGCAACCCACCCCACAATCCTGAGGGATTTTAAAACTTCTATATTTGTTACAGCGGAAGATCGTCCTGATATTTTCATATATGTATACACACTTTTTTGTTACAGTATGCGTAATAGAATGTTACAGTTTAAGCACTACACTCTTACATTTTCAGCACTACACTCTTACATTTTGAGCACGACACTCTTACAGTTCTAGTACTGTCTACTCACGTATTCTGTTACATTATACGTAATAAAATGTTACAGTTTAAGCACCACACTCTTACATTTTGAGCACTACACTCTTACAGTTTGAGCACGACACTCTTACTATCATGCCCCGCCAATTTAGCAGCGGAATAAATCGGGAAGGCATGAACAACGAGTATGGTAATGTAAAATGCGCATACATTCGCATATATCAGAGCAACTAGTGAACAATAATTATAATAAAACTCATCATTTTATTGATAATTCATCTAAACTATTATGACCACTAATTCAGAGCCAAAACATAGGGCTCAATGACATTATTACATTGGAATAGAAATCTAAAGCAAATATCTAACTAGACTCTAAGGTACTAAGGACATTCCATCGCTATGACTTCAGGACGCTCATCACTCCAGTCCAATCCTGTTGATGTGTGTAAGGTCATCACCTGACTTACCTGAAACACATATAACAAATAACGAAGGGTGAGCGATAACGCTCAATAGGACTTAATATCTCGTGTAAACAAGCATGCTTTAAGTGATTAATGTCTTGTAACGCAGGTTAACTAGAGAGAACGATCAAGTATAGTCAAGAGAGAAATAGTACATGATAAGAGATTGATGGCATACTAGAATGATAGCATGTGATAACATGTGAACGATAATACACTTCACAAGAATATTACAAAATTAGAATGATAGAGGAAAGACCATATAACAAGATAGCGTGTATTAAAATGATATGTAATAGGATAGCTTGTATCAAGGTGGCATGTAACGAGATAGTTTGTATATCAAGATAGCGTGTAACGAGATTGCATGTAAAGAGATAGCGTGTAAAGAGATAACATGTAATGAGATAACGTGTATGGTTGCACCACGGTGCACTAGTTGAGTATGGCAATAGTCACTTTGGGACAGTAGCCGTTTAACGATAGTACATTACGTCTGAACTCCTCAGACTAATGTTATAACAATGAGTGCTAGCACAATAATAGCACCGAAATGGTACAGTACGTCTGAACTCCTCAGACTAATAGTATAACAATTAGGTGTCTAGCCAATGTCGAGATAGTCAGAACCGGTGCAATGCAGAACACCGTCAATAGCCCCTGCAGGTATTTTCGGGTGGCTCTCTGCCCCCAGGACTAGATTGGAGCCCCTCGGACACTCTCTGTGCCCTGCACAATTATGCATTCGAGTCAGTAGGGTCACTGGACCCATATTATGGCGCTAGACAGTCATGTATAGTACACGCAATGGAAGCCACAATAGCTCAAGAGTCTCAAGAGAGTACTAGATGAATAGACGAGATAGTAAAGTGAACGTGAATAGATGAGAGTACAAGGATAATAGACGAGATATGGGTATATTTGCAAAGCAACGATAATCCATGATAGTAACGGTTGCACGGCACTAGGTTGGGTACCGGCAGTCTGGTAGAAGAAGTCACCACCGCCCACTAGTCGTGCTAAGAACACTGGCAAGGTGGTCCGGCGTGATCACAAGATAAGAGAGATCTTACTAAGGCCGTTTGGATCGTACTGATCCCTAATAGTGTAACAAGATTTAAAGGTACAACCAACTCGTCGGCAATGGACATGCGCCAAAGCCAAGAAGACTCACGGAGGCCTTGACAAGGAGTCCCTAGTCCAGTCGAGAGTATTCCCGATGGAGAGGTGGTCCAAGTCAAGAGAAAGTGTGTAGAAAACGGGTTCGTCGTGTCTCGAGTGCTCGAAGCCGAGGGAAAACGGTAACGATGTCAAAAACGAACGATAAAAATGTATACAAGTCCTTTATTTAAAAGACATTATTATGAATAAAGTTTAATAAATTACCAGATATGTTATGACATTTAAATGATTTACACAAGTCTAGAATAAGAGATTTTTCTATGTGTGTATGTATAGAAAATCAAGAGATTGAGATTGGTCATGAGCATGTCCTTTTTAAAAGAGGATTATAGCATGTTTAAGTTTCTTTTTTTATATATATATCAAGCTAGAACAAAAGAGAATGGTAGAGAACAATTGTATAGTAAAAGAGAGATGATCATGTCATTAGAATATTAGAATAAGATTCAAGTTCTTAACGTCTTTACAAATGTGTTAAATAAATTTTATATTGCTGGAAGTATAAAAATCATGCTTAATAAAACTTAATGAAACTTAATCAAGCTTAATCAGACTTAACTAAACATAATCAAGGTTAATTAGGCTTAATTAGAACTTAATCAAGCTTAATCAAACTTATTTCTACTTAATCAAGCTTAATCACACTTAAAAATATTTAATCAAGTTTAACAGGGTTTAAATAGGACTTAATCAAGCTTAATATGACTTAATCATAATTAAACATACTTAAATAAAACTTAATTAGGCTTAATTACACATAAACCTTGCTTAAACATGGCTTAATAAGGCTAAATCAGACTTAATTTGTAACGCCCCGCTCCGGCCCGGTACGGCCATACCGACCCACGTCGGACAAGAGGGAGATGTTACTGGGGAAAAGACCCCAACAGTGTCGAACATCAAGGTGGAATATCTCATGATGAATGGAAATAGAATAAGCGGAAGCAATATTACCATCAACTTTTATAATTACATCTCATAATCAAAGGAACTGATAAGTATAAACAAAATGAATGTTGTCCATACCTGAACTAGTACATTTAATAGGGTTTAACATTACATTTCTTCTTCCCAACTATAATATCATCAATTTATAAAACCCAAGCAATCTCCACTTCTCGCAATCCGAACCAAGTCTCGCCAATTTCTCTTCTAGAACCTAAGCTTCACCTGAATATTAGCAAGAGTGAATCTATAGAATAAACTCAGCAAGTAACTAGGAATTCCAAACTCGCAACCTACACTATAGCATATTTTGAAAAAGCATGGTGATATATTTATATATCCAGTGGTAGGATCAGTAGCGGTAGAGGTAACAATAACAGAATAGTAATAGTTATAATGAGAATAGTATTGGCAATAGTGACGATAATAGTAATAGAAATAGTAACAGTAGAAACAATGGTAGTGACAATAGTGGTTAATGGTAACAATAGGAGTAATAGAAATGGCGGTAGTAGTAATGGTAGTAACAATAGTGGTTAATGGTAACAATAGGAGTAATAGAAATGGCGGTAGTAGTAATGGTAGTAACAATAGTGGTTAATGGTAACAATAAGAGTATAGAAATGGTTGTAGTAGTGCTGCAACATATAGTACACAATCGAACACCAGGTAGGCAGGATTCTAGAGATGGCCCCCATAGGTTCAAGAGGTGGCTCCCACTATGTAGCACTTTGCGCCATTATGGCCTCAAGAGGTGGCTCCCATAGCGTAGCACTTTGCCCTGTGTGGCACTTAGTTCCTACACTTCCGGCTAGGCAAGGCAGTAGCAGTGGCAATAGCAGTGGCAGTGAGAGTAGAAATAATGGTAGTAACAATAGTGGTTAATGGTAACAATAGGAGTAATAGAAATAGTAACGGTAGAAACAATGGTAGTGACAATAGTGGTTAATGGTAACAATAGGAGTAATAGAAATAGTAACGGCAGAAACGATGGTAGCGACAATAGTGGTTAATAGTAACAATAGGAGTAATAGAAATGGCAGTAGTAGTGCTGCTCACATATAGTATACAATCGAACACCAGACATGCAGGATTCTAGAGGTGGCCCCCACAGGTTCAAGAGGTGGCTCCCATTATGTAGCACTTTGCGCCATTATGGCCTCAAGAGGTGTCTCCCATAGCGTAGCACTTTGTCCTGTGTGGCACTTAGTTCCTACACTTCCGGCTAGGTAAGGCAGTAGCAATGGCTATAGCAGTGGCAGTGACAGTAGCAGTAGCAGTAGCAATAGCAGTAGCAATAGCAGTGGCAATAGTAGTAGCAATAGTAGTGGTAGTGACAGTAGTAGTGTTAAGCCGAACACATTGCCCTAACTATCAATAGAAGGCCAGTCAGACGGTACACTATCACCTAGGCAAATGAGTGATAGGTCTTGGTTACTGCAGAACCGGGAGAAGCTCTCTCCACCATATACCAGTGGTACTTGTCCACCTCCAGGATTTCCCCCCGTTGCCCTCGGGGTCTTGTACAATAGTGAACTTTCCTGTAGGGGCATTTCTACAGTACGGCTCCAGATACTTCCTATGATGGCAGTGTCTGTTTCAAACCATACACAGTGCCCAAACCGTAGTAGGAAGTCAAATATGAGCTTTCCCATAGGGGCATTTCTATAGTACAGCTCCAATAGAACCCCTATGATAGCATTGTCCATTTGGCTAACAACAATGATGGCAATGACGGTATTGGTAATAGAAAAGATAACAGTGTTGGTAAACAATAATAGTAGCAAATTTCTATAGGTAGCAATAATGGTAACGGTGACAGTAGACGGTACACATGGATAGTAACAAGGATAATGACAGTACCGACATTTAGATATGTTCTTTATCATATAAATAGATTCAAAACTCATTAAAATCAATAGAATAGAGAATATGATTGTGAATCAAAAGTCCTAATCACTTGCCTCTTGCATATCAAACCAATAACGAATTAAGTTGAAGCCCGCCTTCGATATAATGCGCTTCATTTATTTAATCGCCCTAATGTGCATCGGTGGATGCCTCCAGGGCACAAATCCTATTGAGCAGAACCTCCAGAGCATGGATCCTATGAGCAGAACTTCCAGAGCATGGATCCTACGAGCAGAACCTCTAGAGCACAGATCCTACGAGCAGAACCTCTAGAGCAAGGATCCTACGAGCAGAACCTCTAGAGCGTGGATCCTACGAGCAGAACCTCCTCCTTAACATGAAGAGGAGAACCCCATGCTCTCCCTTTCTAGCTCTTGGCCGCCCCCTCTCTCTCTCCCTCCCTTGCCATGGAGTGGTGGAATGAGAACAGAGAAGAGAACCCCCTCCTATTTATAGGCCTTTAGAGCCCCTAGGATGGTGCCACCTCTTCACCTTTCAATGGCCAAGATGGTGACACTTGTCACCCTCTCCTCCATGCATATCTTAGTGGCCACCAACCCTACACTTGTCAACACCCTAACCCATCCACATCTCACCTCTCTTTTGATGACACCTCCCATTCTTCTAGAAGCTTCCATTACATAGGATGGTGACACTTGTCACCCTCTCCTCCATGCATTTCTAAGTGGCCACCAACCCTACACTTGTCAACACCCTAACCCATCCACATCTCACCTCTCTTTTGATGACACCTCTCATTCTTCTAGAAGCTTCCATTACATAGGATGGTGACACTTGTCATCATCTCATTTAACCTTATCCTATCATGCCGCAATACCATCTCTATGATTTATTTGCTTATATACCAATTTGTATGCATATATACCCATTCCAACTGATACGAGAGTAATTCTCAAAAATGGATTCGAACTGAGGATTGAAAGTAGTTTTGGGAACTTATAAAATTTAAGATAAGACCCTATAAAATTGGTCAATGATTACTTAAACCCTAACTTTTGATAATTATGTTCATACCCTTTATATTGTAGATATACACAATTATTACATTTATACTTTCTTGGTATTTACATATATACATTTTCTAAAAAATTATAAGTTAACTAAATATATTATGGTGAGATATGTACGGTTTTACCGTAGCGATGAAAATCCCAAATCGATGAGTACGGTGATGCCGATAGAAAACAAAAAGAATTCCAGCAAAATTGTATATGAAAATCTGGGGCATCACATAATTAAAGTTAAACAAACCTAAACAATACTTAGTCAGGCTTAATCTGATTTAATTAGAGTTAAACATGATTAAACAATACTTAATCAGGCTTAAATAGTACTTAATCTGACTTAAAATATTCTGGATAGCCTGTTACATTAAATAAATGACTTATAGGGACTTCTGTGAAAAAGACTAATATAAAAATACTAAAACAATGCTCAAAAGGGAGTTCAGTCTAGTGTGCCATGGAGGGGCAATGAGAAGAGGGGCACAGTACACCGCCACAAGGGGACTGGCCACAGGGGGTGCAGTGCGCCCAGGAGGAGAGCCCATTTTGGCGGGCTCTCAAATTTCAAAAGGCACAAGGCGCATTACGCCGAAATGGGCAGACACCATAGTTAGGCGCAATGTGCTCAGCGAAGAGCAACATATTGTAGAAAACGCGATTTTCTTGGAAGCTTCGAAAAACACATTTCCAATCCGATTTTGGAGAAACTCTTAACATGAAACTTGTTCCAAACAAGTTGTAGAAGGTCCCTATATAATTTATTTGAATAAATTTGACCTAGGGATACGTGAATAACATTTTTTATGACCAAAAAGCTCTAATTCGCAGCATGCTTACAAAATGCTTAATACAATCAAATCAATGCATATAAATTGGGGCAAATAGAGAAGAATTGTTCCTAACATGTTGAAGAATCCTCAGTCAAAGTTTCATGAAATTTGGATTAAGGGTTTAAGAGATACACCATTAAGAAGATGTAACTCGTATGAACATAAAAACTGAAACTTTGGGGCTTTAATTCGATGTGTATGCATGATATAAATTAGGGAAAACATGGGGCTTTTGTTACTGGGATCATGGACTATCTATGGACGAGTTTAATTTAATTTTGCTTGAGAGATTACCTACCTTTGAGCACTTTTGTGATCCTAGGGCAAGAACGTGAAGAATGCTTGAAGTTCTCCTTCCAAGCCTTCTCCTCCACGAATTCCTCCTCCTTTGGCCTCCTTCGCACGTCTAAGAGATCTCAAATGATCATTAGGGTCGGTCATGAGGGTGAGGGGTTTATTTAAGGATAATGCAGTGTTATTTCCTAGTACAAGTCTATCTCTCTTCCAACTCCGAAATTTTCACATTTATCTCACTATTTTCTAGCATTTATACATCTATTTATCATGAGGAGAAGTCTAATTTCGTGGGTAATAGTTTAGGATAGGATTATGACTCTTATTTAGGATAATTACATCCCATTTAGTCTTTATCTTATCTTTTTCTATTTATTACTATTTTTAGGTACGAATTTAGCTTAATTATTTCCCATCTCAAGATGGGTTCTTCATATTTGGGCCCAACAATTCATGTTAGGATCATTAGTAAAACCCATTACTAATTTAACTTAATGGGTATTGCTTTAATTCCAATTATTCACCATTTATCCTTATGTAAATCTATTTATCACACTTATTCAAGTAATTTCATATTTTTAAATTGATTAAATATTATTCATGCCAATATTTCTAATATTCATCATTTAGACTCTTACTCTTGGCCCAATAACTCATGTGAGCCTAATTGTACAATCTATGTACTTACTTTTCTAATAGATTTTTAATTATCCTTTTATTAGATAATTTATTTATGGGTCAAGATTGTCCATTGGTCCAAATATCAGAATGGGCTATCATCCCATATTATTTAAAGTCTACCCACATGTTTATTTTAATTTATAATCCACTTTGGGTCATAAAATAATGAGTTCTTCGACTTATTCCTTAATTATGCTAATAAGTCGCATAAATTCTTAAACTAAGTCCAAACGATTTTTTTATGCCCAAATTTCATGGTGGGTCATTAGAGAACCTTATTTAAAGTATAGCTACTATTTTTACGAAATTTTTATAGGGATTTATACGCATGCAATAATGATGTGTACCGTTTTAACTGGTTGAATTTATTAATCGATAAATTTTCAATTTATCCATAATTTTTAATTAATAGATTTTCTGGGGTACTACACTTACAGTTCGAGCACTATCTACTCACGTATTCTGTTACATTATACGTAATAAAATGTTACAGTTTGAGTACTAGACTGTTACAGTTTGACCACTACACTCTTACAGTATGATCGCTCACTTACACTGTTACAGTTTGAGCACTACAGTGTTACAATTAGACAACAACCCTGTTACAGTTTGAGCACTGCACTCTTACAATGTTACAGTTGGATCTTCACGATTTCTATTACAGTATACATAATAAAATGTTACAGTTTAAGCACTACACTGTTACATTTTGAGCACTACACTCTTACAGTTTGAGCACTATCTACTCATGTATTCTGTTACATTATACGTAATAAATTGTTACAGTTTAAGTACTAGACTGTTACAGTTTAACCACTACACTCTTACAGTATGATTACTACACTTACACTGTTACAGTGCCAGCACTACAGTGTTACACTTAGAGAACAACCCTGTTACAGTTTGAGCACTACACTCTTACGGATCGAGCACTACAGTCTAACATACAGTTTTACATTATACGTTATAATCTGTTACAGTCTTTGGTTATGTTGATTATAGTATAGATAATACGATGTTACAGTGTGTTATTGCTAACATGTTGAGTTTGCATGATAGAGAGCACATAGACAAGCACACAAAGTACTGCATAAAACGAAAATGCTTATCATAAACAAGCCATGTTACAATAACTCTCTACTCTTGGTAAGACGACCAGTCGGTAGAGGAGGGAGGGGGGGAGGAGGCAGAACGGTAAGGGGAGGGACGGGAGGAAGGGGAGGAGTAGGAACAGTCAGGGGAGGAAGGGGAGGAAGGGATATGTTCTACCCTAGGGCCGATGTCAAGGAGGATGTTATTGAGGCCCTTGTCTCCGTAAAGTCGGGAGGCTTTCTGTAAAGCCATCTTCCAGCCCATGTAAAAACCGTCCCAGTAGTCGGCGCTGAAGGTAGACTGTCACAACGGGGCAGCCGGGGGCGACGGTGGCACCGGTGAGGCAGGTGCCTTGCCATCCCTCTGGGGAGCACGGTTAGATGAAGACATCTTCAAATAAAGAGGAAGAAGACGAGCAAGAAAGATAGGAAGAAGAAGAGCGTTAGAAGCTTGTGAAGGATAAGTATGCGGCCCTGTGTTCCTTTTATAGTTGTGAAGAACGGGTCACGGGCCTTCGAAGGGAGCTGTGTAAGTGATGTCAATGGTTGCTGTATCAGTTCTTGTCACGTTATGTAAGAGTAACTTCCCATCGATTACAGTTCATGGGCCTTCGAAAGGATCGAAGCGTCAGCGTCGTTTGGGGAAAAGGCATTGGAAAGGACAGAAGGGTAAGACAGGAATGGGAAAAAGAGACGGAGGACAACGAGACGGAAATCGTGCGTGGAGGGTCGTAAATGGTGATGTGTGAAAAGCATGGACTGGAAATTAAACCGGACGAAAATGAGGGACTTTACGTTTACCAGTATTCTGACAGGGACGAGGAAAAAAGTACCAGCCTCTGACAGGGACCCCCAATTAATTTTCCCTAAATTTGACATTGTTGAACTTGCATCATGTCATAATTAGATATCAACAAATACTAAAATACAAAGTTGACAATTTACTTTTTAAAACTTTTTCAATTACTACTGCCACAAGAAAAACAATACAACATTTCCTTATCATGTTGTGGACTTATATGGCAGAGACTAGTGACATTCGTCTCCTGTGTCTAATGCCAGTGAATGATATCTTAGGAAATTCACTAAATGTAATCTTTTATTTTCTACAATCAACACTGGCTCCATAAGTGGATAGTCAAACAGCTCTCAAAATCACATCATAGCCTTCCATGGGCATACATATCAGATCGGCTCTTAAATTGAATTCTCCGATCATCAGTCATCACATCGGCTATTGAAAAATATTTGTTCATTTTTACTTTCTTTCCTAGTGGTGTTGTGATAGAGAATTCAAAACCCATAGAAACAGATTTAATATTCAGGGTATCAACAAAGTTTTGAGATATGAACGAATGTGTAGCATCAATATCAAGCAAAACAAATACTGATTGGGAGAAAACTGGTAATGTAACCTTCTACCACTCCTCCTTCAGTGGATTCCTCATCTTGCAGGGCTTGCAGCCGGCCTGGCTTCCTTGGCACAATAGTGCATTTCTCATGTTCTTTAAGTAGCGGGCATTCTGGAATACGATGCTCACAGCTACCACAGTGCAGACATGCGCCTATTTTCCTCCATCACTTCTCAACAGTGTGACCAGGCTTGTCAGAATGTCTGCAATTGTCTTTTGCTGGAGTAGTGGGGACATTTATACCTTCGGTTTCTTCTCCTGACTTGACCCTTTTGTGATGCTAAAAGGTCGTTTCTTGTCGTTCGTCGACTTAGCACTAGAAGAGCCAGGTGTTAGCTCCTTCTTGATGAACCTCCTCTTTATGCATTTAGTGTAATCAGTAGCAACTTCTAGGAGTTGAGCCTTTTTAACCATCTCGGCATAGTTTGAATGTCGAGAGGGGCCAGTTGTGTTATGTACTGGACTTTAAGGTCGTTGAGAAAATACTTAGTCTTCATCCGTTCTGTGTTAACGAGATGATTGGCATAGCGAGCCAGTCTAGAGAACTGTGCCTCATACTCAACCATGGAGAGACTTTTTTGTTTAAGAACTGTGCCTTATACAGCTTCATCCATTCGGCCTTTCTTTCTTGGATGTGCTCTGAGAAGTATTTGACATTGAATGCTTCCTTGAACTCGTTCCAAGTGAACTGACCATCAACTCTGGTCGCTTCTATAGACTCCCATCAGGTGTGGGCGTCTCTCTCTAATTAGAAAGTAGCCAGCAACAACTTATCTCCTACTGTGCTGCTGTGCATTGCATGACACAGAAAATTCTTTCCATTTCTTTAAGCCAGTGTTCGGCTTCGTTTGGGTCAGTTGTACCGCTGAATCTGGATGGATTCGTGCTTCTGAAATTGTGATGTAGTTTTCCAACTCCGCGATTTCCACCCACCCCCCTGAGCAGCTTGCAAGAGGGCACTTGTGAGGTCTTGGATGGTCTGTTGCATGCCCCTGAGTTGAGTGTACCTACTCCTGAAGGCATGACTACAAATTTGTAATGACCGTACCTACTCTTGAAAGCCGTCTTGTAAATATCTGCATCTTTAATCCTCATCTGATGATATCCCGATCTAAAGTCAATCTTAGAAAAATATTTTGCTCCTGATATCTGATCAAATAATTCATCAACACGAGGCAGAGGGTACTTGTTCTTGATAGTGAGATTATTCAGCTACCTATAGTCGATGCACAATCTCATAGATCCGTCCTTCTTCTTGACGAACAGCACTGGTGCTCCCCAAGGAGAAGTACTCGGCCTGATAAATCCCTTTTCTAGCATTTCCATTAATTGCTCCTTCAATTCTTTTAATTCAGTGGGGGACATCCTGTAAGGTTGGCGTGATACCGGTGCAGCTCCAAGTACGAGATCAATTGAAAAATTCACATCTCTCTCGGGTGGAATGCCTGGTAGCTCATCGGGAAACACGTCTGGATATTCTTACACTATATGAATGTCTGATAACTTAGCTGTCTTCTTTTCTACCACAATTGCGGCAAGAAATGCCACACAGCCCTTTCTTATCATGTTTTGTGCTTTAATAGCAGAGACGAGAGACAAGTGCCTCTTGTGTCTACGTCCCGTAAAGGAAAACTCAGGGAATTCACTAAAAGAAATCTTCCATCTTTTACAATCCACGATAGCCCCATATGTGGATAGCCAATCGGCTCCCAAAATAACATCGTAGCCCTCCATAAGCATACAAATTAGGTCGGCTCTAAGGTTGAGTTCCCCAATCTTAACATCAGCAAATGGAAAGTATTTGTTAAGTTGAGCCTTTTCTCCCAATGGTGTTGTGACAGATAATTCAAATTCCATGGATGTGGGTTTTTCATTTAATGTATCAGTAAATGCTTATGATATGAACGAATGCGTTGCGCCAGTATCAAACAAAACAAATGCTGATTGAGAAAAGACTGGTAGTGTACCTTCCACAACTCCACCTTCCTCGGTGGTCTCTACCTCTTGCAGGGCTTGGAGTCTGCCTGGCTTCTTTTATCCCGCAGGACGCTTCTCATTCTCCCTCAGTAATGGGCATTCAGGAATCCGATGCTCTCGGCTCCCACAGCGAAGGCATGCACCTGCCTTCCTCCAGCACTCTTCTGTCGTGTGGCCCGCTTGTCACAGTGCTTGCATCGGGGCTTGTTGTTCGGAGTAGTAGGGGTGGGGACTTTGGGCTTTCGCTCTTGGCTTGGCCCGTCAGTGATAATTAACGGCCATTTCTTGCCACTAGTGGGCTTGCTCGGTGCTCTGGAAGTATGCTCCTTCTTGAACATTCTACCATTGATGCGCTCGGTGAGTTCAGTCGCATCCTCCAGGCATTAGGCTCTCCTGACCATATCCGGATAGGTCTGAATGTCAAATGGTGCTAGTTGAGTGATATATGCGGGTCTCAGCCCGTTAAGAAAGCACTTGGCCTTCATTCTTTCCGTGTTAACCAGATGATTGGCGTAACGAGCCAATCGAGAGAACTGTGCCTCATATTCAGTAACAGTCAGGTTCCTTTGTTTCAGAGCTGCGAACTCAGCGGCTTTCCTCTCTTGAACTCTTTCTGAAAAATATTTGGAGTTGAAATGCTCGTTAAACTCATTCCTACCTATTTTCTAATTAATCGTTTCCAATGATGGATCTCCATGTCAAGTTTTGTTAAAAATTGATCTCGTGATTTTTGGACATCATTGTGATTTTATTTTGATTTTTGAAGCATCTAGCAGCATGGTAGACCCAGCTGAAAAAAAGGCAAAACCCCTTTTTTGGGCTCGGGCCACCTTCTGATGTCGCGACGGCCCGATACGTCGCGATATCAGAGGGGGTCACGACACAGGGGTCCGTCGCATCATGAACGTGACGGGTCGATCGGTCGCGACCTGACCCCGAGTCATCCCCAACGGCCGATTCAGCTTGTCGCGGCCTATTCGTGCGTCGCGACTTTAACGTGCCAGATGTAGCTGTCGCGACCTGACTCCTGAACGCACCGGTCCACCTTGTCGCGACCTAATCGCGATAGCACCCTGCGTCGCGACACCAACAGAGCAGCTAAAACACTAATTTTACCATTATAACCCTGCTATTTTGCCATATAAACCCTTCTTACCCTTAATTAAGTTCCGTCATGAGTAATTACGACTTATTAATTAATATTGGGTAATATTACATGAAATTAATTAATTTGAAAACTATATGCATAACCATACATACTCTCTTGATTTTCTATACACTTACACATACTAAACATTCATGTTTGCCATGAGACCTTATTAATTCACTCAATAATATATTTGGTAATTTAGTGAAATAAATTACTAAATTTTCTTATTTAAATAATTATACTTATCTTCATTTTACTCGCATGTTTTATACACTGTTACTGCTTCCCTCGGTCTTCGAGCACTCGAGGCACGACGGACACTCGTTTCTACAGACTCTCTTGGCATGGACCACCTCTCCATCAGGAAGACTCCTGACTGGACCAGGGACTCCTTGTCAAGGCCTCCATAAGTCTTCTTGGCTTTGGCACACGTCCTTAGCCGACGAGCTAGTTGTACCCTTAAATCCCGTTACACCCTTAGGGATCAGTATGATCCAAACGGCCTTAGTGATTCCTTCTTACCTTGAGTTCACGCCGGACCACTTGGCCCATGTTCACGGCACAGCTAGTGGGCGGTTGTGACTTCTACCAGACTGTCGGTACCCGATCTAGTGGCGTGCAACCGTTACTATCAATGTTTAACGTTGTTTTACGATATTGTCCCTATCTCGTCTACTATCTATATCCTCTCGTCTGTTCACGTTCTCTCTACACTCTCGTCTATTCATCTACTATTCTCATCTCTTCTTGGTACTCTATTTGGCCATACAATTGATTGTCTAAAATTAACAAACACGTGCTTTATGCCAGTGCAATAGGCCCCGGTCTGGTCCTGGAGATAGCTCCTGAAGAGTGCTATTTCCTTGCAAGGGTTACATGATCATGATGTGTACGACATGCGTCCAATGCCATTTAATACTATCACAATTAAACTATGACAATCAAAGTGTTATCTATTCAAGTGCTATCGTTACATTCGTTACATGGCCATATCTCTACTTTACATGATGTGCTATTTACCCTGTACCAGCGTTATCATTCTCTTGCTATTGTTACTTTACTTTACATGACTCTACTCTCTGGCTAACCTGCCTTTAAGCCATTAATGATTTAAAGCATACTTGTTCTTATGAGATATTAAGTCCTACTGGGCGTTATTCGCTCATCCTGTGTATTTATTTCATATATTCATGTGAGTCGAATAGTGACCACACTCATGAGGATGGGACTGACGAGGATGTTGCTCAAGACTGACCCGATCGACTATCTTGGCATAGTAGTTAGTTAGTATAGTTATGAGTTGGTTAGTCTTTATGTAATAGTTGGGATTTCAATAAAGTACTTTGGGCCCTAGTTATGGCTCTGATCAGTTGATGTAATAGTTAGTACATGGAGTTTGATGGAATATTAATGAAATTTGAGGTTACTTGATATTATTCCAATTGTGTAATGGTTTGTCATTATTTCTCACTCTGTGCTATTTAATAATTATAATTCCGCTCCGATATTCCGCGTCGGGGCGTTACACACTACAAGAAAATGCGCTATTTCCGACGGACGTAATCCGTCGGAAATCCGTCGGTATTCCGTCGGAAAAGGCTTCTTCCGACCGCTTTCCGTCCAAAGCTCGTCGGAAACTTTCCGTCGGAAATACTTGGTCAGAAATTTTCGGTAAAGCCGTCCGTATTTTCCGACGGAATTGCCGACGGTGTTTAGCCGTCGGTAATTTATCAGTTCCGACGGATACTTATCTGTCGGTCAATCCGTCAGTATTTTCCGACGGTATTACCGACGGTCTTTTTCCGTCGGTAATTTATAAGTTCCGACGGATACTTATCCGTCGGAAATCCGTCGGAAAAGTCACATATTTTTTTTTAAATAGGCAAATAAAAATGATTTGTCAACATTACTACAATGTCAAACCTGCTACAATATTCATAAATTAACAAATACTAACAATCAACATAAAATCATAAAATACAATAAATATAAAATCATATAGAATAATGAATACAAAAATCAACATAGATCTGCTGGATCGTCTGCTGTCCCTGCCTCGTAATCGTCTGGAGCTGGATCCTATATTAAAACAAATTAAAATGAGAAACATTAATAATAAATAAAAGACATACAGTATTTTCAAAATTGAAATTTAAAACATGTGATTATTTCTCAAGCTTAATACAATACTATTTTTAGATCCATCATTTTCTTGGGTGTTTTTAGATCCGTCCTTTGAACGCCCAACCCAATCCGGAGATCCAAATTGGATTCCGTCAGTTCCCACACGTCACTTTAACCCACCCGGTCGTGTCGGAGAAAACGGCACGTCGATCGGATCCCTATTTGGGATTTTAGACCCCCGGGTTGCGTCTTTTAACCATTTATATATGTTTGGCCGTGGTTTTAGATCCGTCCTTTGAATGCCCAACCGAATCCGGGGATCCAAATTGGATTCCGTTAGTTTCTACACGTCACTTTAACCCACCCGGTCGTGTCGGAGAAAATGGCACATCGATCGGATCCCTATTTGGGATTTTAGACCACCGGGTTGTGTGTTTTGACCCTTTATATATTTGGGTGTTTTTTAGATCCGTCATTTGAATGCTCAACCCAATCCGGAGATCCAAATTAGATTCCGTCAGTTCCCACACGTCACTTTAACCCACCCGGTCGTGTCGGAGAAAACGGCACGCCGATCCGATCCCTATTTGGGATTTTGGACCCCCGGGTTGTGTGTTTTGACCCTTTATATATACTTGGGTGTTTTTTAGATCCGTCAATTGAACGCCCGACCCAATCCGGAGATCCAAATTGGATTCCGTTAGTTCCCACACGTCACTTTAACCCACCTGGTCGTGTCGGAGAAAACGGCACGCCGATCCGATCCCTATTTGGGATTTTGGACCCCCGAGTTGCGTGTTTTAACCATTTATATATGGTTGACCGTGTTTTTAGATCAGTCCTTTGAATGCCCAACCCAATCCGGGGATCCAAATTGGATTCTGTCAGTTTCTACACGTCACTTTAACCCACCCGGTCGTGTTGGAGAAAACGGCACGTCGATCGGATCCCTATTTGGGATTTTAGACCCCCGAGTTGTGTGTTTTGACCCTTTATATATACTTGGGTGTTTTTTAGATCCGTCATTTGAATGCCCAACCCAATCCGGAGAAACAAATTGGATTCCGTCAGTTCCCACAGGTCACTTTAACCCACCCGGTCGTGTCGGAGAAAACGGCACACCGATCCGATCCCTATTTGGGATTTTGGACCCCCGGGTGTGTGTTTTGAGCCTTTATATATATACTTGGGTATTTTTTAGATCCGTCAATTGAACGCCCGACCCAATCCGGAGATCCAAATTGGATTCCGTCAGTTCCCACACGTCACTTTAACCCACCTGGTCGTGTTGGAGAAAACGGCACGCCGATCCGATCCCTATTTGGGATTTTGGACCCCCGGTTTGCGTGTTTTAACCATTTATATATGGTTGACCGTGTTTTTAGATCCGTCCTTTGAATGTCCAACCCAATCCGGGGATCCAAATGGATTCCGTCAGTTTCTACACGTCACTTTAACCCACCCGGTCGTGTCGGAGAAAACGGCACGTCGATTGGATCCCTATTTGGGATTTTAGACCCCCGGGTTGCGTCTTTTAACCATTTATATCTGTTTGACAGTGTTTTTAGATCCGTCATTTCAATGCCCAACCCAATCCGGAGATCCAAATTGGATTCCGTCAGTTCCCACACGTCACTTTAACCCCCCGGTCGTGTCGGAGAAAACGCACGTCGATCGGATCCCTATTTGGGATTTTAGACCCCCGGGTTGCGTCTTTTAACCATTTATATATGTTTGGCCGTGGTTTTAGATCGTCCTTTGAATGCCCAACCGAATCCGGGGATCCAAATTGGATTCCGTTAGTTTCTACACGTCACTTTAACCCACCCGGTCGTGTCGGAGAAAATGGCACATCGATCGGATCCCTATTTGGGATTTTAGACCACCGGGTTGTGTGTTTTGACCCTTTATATATATTTGGGTGTTTTTTAGATCCGTCATTTGAATGCTCAACCCAATCCGGAGATCCAAATTGGATTCCGTCAGTCCCACACGTCACTTTAACCCACCCGTCGTGTCGGAGAAAACGGCACGCCGATCCGATCCCTATTTGGGATTTTGGACCCCCGGGTGTGTGTTTTGACCCTTTATATATACTTGGGTGTTTTTTAGATCCGTCCTTTGAACGCCCAACCCAATCGGAGATCCAAATTGGATTCCGTTAGTTCCCACACGTCACTTTAACCCACCTGGTCGTGTCGGAGAAAACGGCACGCCGATCCGATCCCTATTTGGGATTTTGGACCCCCGAGTTGCGTGTTTTAACCATTTATATATGGTTGACCGTGTTTTTAGATCAGTCCTTTGAATGCCCAACCCAATCCGGGGATCCAAATTGGATTCTGTCAGTTTCTACACGTCACTTTAACCCACCCGGTCGTGTTGGAGAAAACGGCACGTCGATCGGATCCCTATTTGGGATTTTAGACCCCCGAGTTGTGTGTTTTGACCCTTTATATATACTTGGGTGTTTTTTAGATCCGTCATTTGAATGCCCAACCCAATCCGGAGAAACAAATTGGATTCCGTCAGTTCCCACAGGTCACTTTAACCCACCCGGTCGTGTCGGAGAAAACGGCACACCGATCCGATCCCTATTTGGGATTTTGGACCCCCGGGTTGTGTGTTTTGAGCCTTTATATATATACTTGGGTATTTTTTAGATCCGTCAATTGAACGCCCGACCCAATCCGGAGATCCAAATTGGATTCCGTCAGTTCCCACACGTCACTTTAACCCACCTGGTCGTGTTGGAGAAAACGGCACGCCGATCCGATCCCTATTTGGGATTTTGGACCCCCGGTTTGCGTGTTTTAACCATTTATATATGGTTGACCGTGTTTTTAGATCCGTCCTTTGAATGTCCAACCCAATCCGGGGATCCAAATTGGATTCCGTCAGTTTCTACACGTCACTTTAACCCACCCGGTCGTGTCGGAGAAAACGGCACGTCGATTGGATCCCTATTTGGGATTTTAGACCCCCGGTTGCGTCTTTTAACCATTTATATCTGTTTGACAGTGTTTTTAGATCCGTCATTTCAATGCCCAACCCAATCCGGAGATCCAAATTGGATTCCGTCAGTTCCCACACGTCACCTTAACCCACCCGGTCGTGTCGGAGAAAACGGCACGTCGATCCGATCTCTATTGGT
Source organism: Colocasia esculenta (assembly GCA_014218235.1). Taxonomy (NCBI): domain Eukaryota; kingdom Viridiplantae; phylum Streptophyta; class Magnoliopsida; order Alismatales; family Araceae; genus Colocasia; species Colocasia esculenta. The sequence goes on from CM024766.1 coordinate 107,395,754, forward strand.
ATTTTGGACCCCCGGGTTGTGTGTTTTGACCCTTTATATATATACTTGGGTATTGTTTAGATCCGTCAATTGAACGCCCGACCCAATCCGGAGATCCAAATTGGATTCCGTCAGTTCCCACACGTCACTTTAACCCACCTGGTCGTGTTGGAGAAAACGGCACGCCGATCCGATCCCTATTTGGGATTTTGGACCCCCGGTTTGCGTGTTTTAACCATTTATATATGGTTGACCGTGTTTTTAGATCCGTCCTTTGAATGTCCAACCCAATCCGGGGATCCAAATTGGATTCCGTCAGTTTCTACACGTCACTTTAACCCACCCGGTCGTGTCGGAGAAAACGGCACGTCGATTGGATCCCTATTTGGGATTTTAGACCCCCGGGTTGCGTCTTTTAACCATTTATATCTGTTTGACAGTGTTTTTAGATCCGTCATTTCAATGCCCAACCCAATCCGGAGATCCAAATTGGATTCCGTCAGTTCCCACACGTCACCTTAACCCACCCGGTCGTGTCGGAGAAAACGGCACGTCGATCCGATCTCTATTTGGTATTTTGGACCCCCGGGTTGTGTGTTTTGACCCTTTATATATATACTTGGGTATTGTTTAGATCCGTCAATTGAACGTCCGACCCAATCCGGAGATCCAAATTGGATTCCGTCAGTTCCCCACGTCACTTTAACCCACCTGGTCGTGTCAGAGAAAACGGCACGCCGATCCGATCCCTATTTGGGATTTTGGACCCCCGGTTGTGTGTTTTGACCCTTTATATATATACTTGAGTATTTTTTAGATCCGTCAATTGAACGCCCGACCCAATCCGGAGATCCAAATTGGATTCCGTCAGTTCCCACACGTCACTTTAACCCACCTGGTCGTGTCGGAGAAGACGGCACGCCGATCCGATCCCTATTTGGGATTTTGGACCCTCGGGTTGCGTGTTTTAACCATTTATATATGGTTGACCATGTTTTTAGATCCGTCCTTTGAATGTCCAACCCAATCCGGGGATCCAAATTGGATTCCGTCAGTTTCTACACGTCACTTTAACCCACCCGGTCGTGTCGGAGAAAACGGCACGTCGATTGGATCCCTATTTGGGATTTTAGACCCCTGGGTTCCATGTTTTAACCATTTATATCTGTTTGACCGTGTTTTTAGATCCGTCATTTGAATGCCCAACCCAATCCGGAGATCCAAATTGGATTCCGTCAGTTCCCACACGTCACTTTAACCCACCGGTCGTGTCGGAGAAAACGACACGCCGATCCGATCCCTATTTGAGATTTTGGACCCCCGGGTTGTGTGTTTTGGCCATTTATATATATACTTGGGTATTTTTTAGATCCGTCAATTGAACGCCTGACCCAATCCGGAGATCCAAATTGGATTCCGTCAGTTCCCACACGTCACTTTACCCCACCTGGTCGTGTCGGAGAAAATGGCACGCCGATCCGATCCCTATTTGGGATTTTGGACCCCCGAGTTGCATGTTTTAACCATTTATATATGGTTGACCGTGTTTTTAGATCCGTCCTTTGAATGTCCAACCCAATCCGGGGATCCAAATTGGATTCCGTCAGTTTCTACACGTCACTTTAACCCACCCAGTCGTGTCGGAGAAAACGACACGTCGATTGGATCCCTATTTGGGATTTTAGACCCTCGAGTTGCGTGTTTTAACCATTTATATCTGTTTGACTGTGTTTTTAGATCCGTCATTTGACGCTTTATATATACTTGGGTGTTTTTTAGATCCGTCAATTGAACGCCCGACCCAATCCTAAGTATATGAAATTAATACTAATACTGACCTGAGCTGCTGGCTGTGTGGGGCGTACTCCCTGCATTATTGACATGAACTGGTGAACCATATCGCTGAACTGCGTCTGCAGCTGTACCCGCTGCGTCTCTATCTGTACCCGCTGCGCCTGTAGCTCTACCCACTGCGTCTATAGCTCTTCCCGCTGCGTCTGTAGCTCTGTACGTAGCTCCTCCCGAATGATGCCTCTAATGTCCTCTACACCATTGACGGGCGGCGCAGAAGATGAACTCGCGTGTGCCGGAGGAGCGATCGAACTGGCATATGAGGACAACACTCGATGAGTATCCAGGCTGTCCCCAAAGCCGTACACTCGACCCTTCCTCGGCACTCTCGCTGCCTCGACCCAAGCGTCTGCATCCAAATCTGGCTGGGGAGTGCCCTCTATGTAGCGCTCCGCCATCGTCCTGTCGTACGTCTCATGTAAAATAATTTAAAATTAAATTATTGAAAACAAATTACTTTAATATCATAATTGATTTCATAATTCACTACAAGAAAAAGCGCATATAGAGACCGATTTAGAGACCGAAATTTTCGGTCCCTATTCGGTCCCTGAATAGGGACCGAATAGAGACTGAAAATTTCAGTCCCAAAAATAGAGACCGAATAATTTCGGTCCCTATTTAGGGACCGAATAGGGACTGAATTTATTCGGTCTCTATATTTGGGACCGAATATTTTCGGTCCCTATTCGGTCTCTAGGACTGAATTGAGACTTTTAAACCAAATTGAGACTGAATTTTGGTAATGAAATTTAGTTCGAAATTACCATAATTATCATAAAAATATGTTTATACCAAAAATGTGGATATTGAGAATTTTTGAAGCACGGTTAATGAGGTAAATATGATTTATCTACTTTTAGGATAATTTATACTTGATAAATATTTTTTCAGGAAAATTTTAAATAAAAATTACCATAAACTTGTTTACGTAAGATTTAACATGCATCTAAATGTGAACATGTGTAAGTAGTGGTAGGTATGTGTAAAAGTGTATATATTATTAGTATATATTTATATGTGTGTTTGTGTGTGTGTGTTAATAAAAGAAAAGATAAAATAATGTCTAAAAGATTATTAAGTATACTTACGTGCTTTAGCTAGGCAAGTGTTCTTGTGAATTGAAGGATTCTTATTCTTCTTCTTTTTTTTCTGACTGTGTTTTGAAAATAGTACTAGTAGTGTCAACACATCTATCCAGTAGTGTTGACCTATCTATCTAGTAGTGTCAGTTAACACTATCTATCCAGTAGTGTCAACACTATCTATGCAGTACTAGTGTTGACCTATCCGTACTCATGTGTCAACACTATCTATATATCCAGTAGTACTGTCACCATTATCTATCCAGTAGTGTTGACCGATTTATCCCTTATAGCGTCGACCTATCCCTTCATAGTATCGACCAATACCTTGTAGAGAGTTGACACTTTCCTTCAGAGTGTCAACACTCTCTTCTATTCAGGTTGACACACTCTGTTAATTTTCAAATCAACTTATAACTCATGTCTCCAGTGACTTAATTAGGTCGACACACCCATATTCTAGGTCGAATAAAAAGCTCTTTTTTTCTTCCAGAATATGGAGAACAATATGGACCTTTCTCAAAATTTTAAATAATTAATCTGAATTCTCAGGTCTACACACGGAACGAACTCACACTTTAATCGTATGTGTTGTTATCTATCGAAATTAGGGCTGTAAATGTGTAACACCTTGATTTTGTTTATAAAAATACTTGGTCATTTGTGTATAATACATGATGACGTTCCAATTAGTTCGAATATTACGCACACCTCCATTACTAAAATAAAGCTCGGTAATAAACACACAAGAGGCCCATAAATTAATAACCTAAATAATTAAAATTATGTTGATGGAAAAGGATTAAAATAGAATTATATTATATTAAAGAAATATATGGAATTTTATATATGTATATATATATATATATCAATTATGGCACAATGATTACGTAAGGTAATCACTTCATCCTGCATAACTTGGGTTACGTAAGAACTGTATTACGTGTTTAACCCAGGTGAAATCCTTTCGAAGATTTCATCGCCATTGTTCGTTGCAATCTCGCATGCGGATAAACCCCACCTTTAAACCCCGCCAATGATCCTTATCTTATCCTCCCGCACATGCTGCTGCTGCTATGCTTTGCTACTCCTACAACTGCTTTACTGTTACTACTGCTTTACTGCTGCTACTGCTTTGCTGTTGGTGATGTTATGCTTAGGACTATTCATTTCTCGGTCCAACCCGATAAACCGAACCGAACCGACAACTAACTAAAGTTCGGGTCAATGAACCGAATCAAACCGGTTTAATGGTAAATAGTTCGGTTCGATTTTTTCTTCCTTAAAATTGAGCCGAAACGATTGAACCGAAACAACCCTAAAAAGCCCTAATCTGGTCACGCAGCCCTTCTCCCTCCCGGTCTCAGTTTGGCCTCTTCTCTTTCTTTGCTACAAAGAGGAGTGTCGGAGCCCCTGCTCTTCGGCCTCTCCCATCGCCCCGAGCACGAGCAGTCGAGCCTCCTCGGCCAAGGTGGTCGTCGCCGTCCGTGCAACATTCTTGGACAACGTCGTCTTCTTCTTCGTCGGTGTCTTCGACATCTTCTAAAACCAGCAGAGACTTTCGCCTGCTTTCTTGGCTAAGAAGACGTACCAGACGTGTTGGTGATGCAGGTGAGAGATCCCCATTCTATCGATTTTGAGTGGAGCATCGAGAATGCCCGAGCCATTGGCCTTTTTATTTCTATCGATTTTGAGTGGAAATTTGTTGTACTCCTGACTAGGGCTGTAAACGGATCCGGATAATATCTGGATCCGATCCGAATTCGTATCCGATTAAGTCTATTCGTATCCGTTTAACAGATATCTGACGGAGCAAATTAGGATACGGATATTATCCGAATAATAAACGGAGCGGACGCGGAAATAAGAGATCCGCTCTGTTTAAGATCCGATCCGAAACTAGATTAATACTGACCATTAGATCTTACATCTAATGGCTCATATCTAATATATAAATATTATACATATTTAAACCCTCTCCCGAGTCTCCCCCAAATCGACCTAATCTGAAATCCCTCCGCCCTCGGACCCCTCCTGCCTCCTCCCCGACGATCCTCGGCTCGCCATCGGCCGCCGGCCCTCGGGTCCCCGGAGGCGGCGACTCCTCGCGCAGTGGCTGTCCCTATATCTCCCACCACTCACACTCCCTCTCTCCTCCATCCCGCCTCTCTCTCTCTCTCTCTCTCTCTCTCTCTCTCGCCGACGCCGAACTCGCGCCACCACCGGACAACGCCACCGACGCTCTCCGCCGTGGTGGTCGGACTCGTCGCCGCCGACGCTGTCCATCGTGATCGTCGGACCCGTCGCCGCCGACGCTGTCCATCGTGGTTGTCGAACCCGTCGCCGCCATCGCCCCCGCGACCTAGCCCCTCCGTCGATGTCGCCTCTCACCACTGCCGCGGTCGATCTCCTAAACCGAACCAAACCGATAAAACTGAATTTTATATAATATATTTTAAATATATATATTTAAATCTGTTTAATATATAATATATATAATATATAATATACATATATATATATATATATATATATATATATATATATATATGTAAATGTACACATTGTGTAGGGTATTATGGTCATCTTATAGATCTTCCCTTTCATCCAACGGCCATTAAACACCCAAAAAACCACCCTAAACATACCCACGGTCGCACACAAGCTGGCCGCAGCCCCAAATCTTGCAAGTCTTGCTTGGCATCTGCATCTCCGATTCTCCCGTTCAACCGTTCTCTGCTCCTGGCGAGGGTTTGGTGGGATTGAGGGAGGCGGCGCCACGGACGGCACACCAGGGAGGCAGGGACAGGGAGAAGACGTCGACGACACCAGGCGCAGGCAGACAACGTCGACGGCACACCAGGCGCAGGGAGACGGCGTCGACACTGACGGCGTGGACGGCACACCCATGAGACCGGAGACGGCGCGGACGGGCCGGATAGCACACCAGGTAGACGACGTGGACGGTGCGGACGGCAGACCAGGGAGACGACGAGGACGGCGTGGACGGGCCGGACGGCGCATCAGGGACTAGGAGATGACGCGGACTACACACCCGGGAGACGACGCGGACGGCGTGGACGTGCCGAACAGCGCACCAGGGAGACGACGCGGAGTCGTGGACGACACGCCAGGGTCCAGGGAGACGAGCACAGGTAACATCTCCAGTTTCCCATTCTCATTTGAACGATTCTCTCATGTGTGGGTTTGGCGACTGCGGTTTTTTTGTTGCTGTTGTCTTTGTCAACCTTATTTTTTTTATTCTAATCTTCATATTTTATTTTTAGTCTGTATGACTATATAATTAGTGATTTCTTCATTCCTCAGTCATAGGCATGCTTAGCTCCATCCTCATACAAGACAACATCCTCACCTCCTAAACAACTCTGATCTAGTTCATATAGAAGCATCTGCAGGTACATCTCCTTATAAAGACATGTGAGGTAACATGACTGCAATTTCAAACAAGAAAGACTAGCAAGCTTCAAAAATGATGACTAACTTAGAAATATGCAAAGCAGTAAGATCTGCTACAATTTCCATTGCATCTGACTGCAATTCAATTGATTCCACATGAAAAGAAAGACATTATGATCCTGGAACACAGGGACCCAAGTGCAAAGGCAATCTCATTATCAGCATATGGATCCAGAGAGATATCCAGATCAGGTCAAGCTGGCAAGCCTCTTTCCACCTGTTATTTATGCAAGGCTCATATCTTTGTTCAGATGGGGCTTGAAACATGACTGATCTGAAACAATTAGTCCAGCTGTTGGGATCTGTACAGGTAAAACAAAAATCAAAGAACACAGCTCCCACCCACAACTACCAGACAACTTCCTCAAGCAAACAAAACAGAAGCAATAGGGGCGTTAAGCAGAAGAAGGGATGATAGTAAATCCACGGGGATAAAGAAACTGCAAAACATGTCCATGCTTACACCATCCTTTCCAATAATACACTTGGGAATTCATGGCCATCCCGAACAGATTCTAGCCTCAAAACGATATCAGATCTGCAAGTTCAATTTTTAATGAAGGTAGAGTTCCAGAACCAGAATTACATGGATATCAGATGGAGACTTCTATTACTAAATAAATTCATAATAATTTTCTTGTCTCCTCCATCCTCCCAAATGCACAACTAGAGCATCTCACCCATCACAGAAGCTCTGACATGTCAGAGTAGCAAAAAAAAATCCAATTCACATGAAATCAGAAGTTTTTGAATTGATCTCAAACATGCCAAAGGTGCATGGTAAGATATCTTTATATATATATATAATAAAACTAATTCAGAAACGGGGATTAATGTGCATGTATCTGCCTTCATTTAAGTACCATATTGGAGTAATTCCTCCAAGGTGTTAGCTTGGAATGCATGGGGAGCTCCTCCTTGAGGTGTTAGCTTGGAATTAAGGTTCGGCACACCCCCTTTCTAAATGCTTAGCCTTCAACTGAACAAATGAGTTCACTATGAGACCTACTTATGACTGTTAAAAGTGTTAATTCAAATAAATATTATACTATACCATGTGATCCATATTGAACTTCATGCAGATGATCTAGTGAGATTATGGTCTAAATCTGAAATTGAGTCCCAGTTAACAAGGATTATGGTCTAAACTCTGTCTCCCTAAGTTAAAATATTAAGGTTCTGTTTTTCCTTATTTTACATATGACAAGGGCAAGGGACAGTAACCTTCATATATGTCAACATGCATATTTGTGATGGCTTTTGGATGGCACACTGCAAAGCCTACATCTCAGAGTCTTAGAAAGATTGGGGGACAGCTTTGATTCTTATGGTTCAACCAGATTCAAGATCAAGATTCCAAATCATTATTTACCCCAAGTTCTTTGACATGAGTCTGGCTATCATTGTAAGCACACATTTTACACTCTGCAGTTGCCATTAGACCATAGTTGTATGCCCTTGCTTGTGAAGAGTCTCACTTAAAGGTGGTTTTTAATCATTAGCATTTGGTCCCAAATTTTGTGTGCAGACACTTAGGATTATTTAAACAAGAGATAACAGGATTCAAGAATTATTACAAATGTCCAAGGCTAATCAGTAAAAGAGGACAAGGGTTGCATAGAAACATTCAAGTTTATGCAAGGGACAAGTACAAAATTCTAACATGGAGGTAAATTCTTGTCAGGAAAAAAATGCTTGGGGAAACAGAAATTCTAACATGGAGGTACATTCTTGTCAGGAAAAAAATTGCATAAGCACTTTTCTATTTTTTTCAAGGTTGTAAGATGCTCCAAATATTTTACATATATAGAGAGTCATATGATAACAGAATGTACCTCCGATAAAGAGAGGGGCTGTAAAGCAGAGTGCGGACAGCAGCTGCACTTTGGTTGGAACAGTGTCAATTTGGTCATTTCACTTGGGGAAGGGGAAAAGGGAATAAGCATATGGGCAAGTCCATGCCATGACAGGAAAGCAGTGCATAATTTGAATAAGCCAGTGCAGGGAAAGCACTTCCATGATTTAATAAAGATGTCAGAGGTGTGTGGAGAGAGAGCATAAAAAACCAGAACCAGAGCACATGTACATGTATCAGCTTAACATGTATCCAAGCACAATAGGGGGAAATTTATCTTTTACATTATTGTAAATTGTCTATGCATGTGCTTCATAACACTGTTAAATACAAGTAATACAAATTGTTAAAAAGAGACTAACATTTTACATGCACTTTCAATAAACCATCAGTCGTCATCTAGAATTTGTTCATCAATTTCAGGATTATCAAAGTCACTGAGCTCATCTTCAGTCAACAAGTCATCTTCTTTATAATTGTCTTCTCCTTCTTCTTGTACTTCACCAATAATGTAGCATTTAACCGTACACCATCAATATCAAGTCGATTCATTGGCACCAATTCATCGATATCTTCATTCATTAATGTAGACATTCTAGTAGTAGCTCCAACCTCATTAGCTTGGTATGGGTCATCATCAATAGCTTCCTCATTTGCTTCCTCAATATAAGGCACATCATAAATATGCCTTGGAATAACCTTAACAACAATATACCAATTGTGATCCTTGCTATCTTAATAAAGTAAACTTGTGCTGCTTGACATGCAAGAATGTATGGTTCATTAGTCTTCAATCGCCGACTAAAGTTAAGACTAATAAATCCATATCTATCTTCTTTATATCCTCGAGCTTGAGAAGAGACTTCAAACCAATCACATTTGAATAAAGTCACGTATCCACGGACGAGAAAACCTCTCAACAAGCAGATCAGAAGCAGGATGAACCATGGATTCTGCCTCCTTATCAGCAGAGCTACCAAAATCTATCTATATTCTTCTTCTTCTACTTTTATATTTTTTACAGAAATGCATGGTTAATACAATTAGATATCCTATTTTTTATTTTGTTCATACTAAATTCATGAGTTTTAAGCACAGTTTGCAACTCTATTAATGCCATAATTTTCGGATAGTTTTAAGCACAGTCTTAAGCACAGTTTGCTACTCTATTTTGTTCATTTCCCGCTGTAGCACTGTCGCAATGTAGCTACAGTGCTATCTTTTCCTTTTTCTTAAATTTTGTATTCACTCTAATTTTTTATTAACTTAAGTTCTAGGAACTAATAATACCTTTCATTAACCATATGTGCAGGGAAAGGAGGTTACTACTCAGTTTTTCCTTTCACACCTCCTGCATTAGGTATTTTTTGTACTTATTTTTATATAAATTCTCCTTAAAATTATCAGCATATTTAATTCCTGTAGTATCTTTGTAACCTAGAAACCAGAGAATTTTGATGAAGAATTATTTCACATTTGGTGACAGAACAGCCATGAATATGATAACACATGCAATTGGGAATTTCTAAATCTCAGACAGGTGGGTAGATTTTGAGTCTTCTTCAATGTATATTCAACATGCATGTAAAATCTAATAGGCTTCTTGATATCCAACTCACAGATTAGTACTTATTCTTTAATAGGATTCTCCAATTGTAAAGTTATGACTGCATGCAGGTAATTTTATTAGAACTTATCATCATTGGAGATAAAATCTCAATAAACTATCTCCCTTTTTATTTTATTTTCATATTTATGTGGGTTATTATTGCACTTCATTATATGCATGCTTTAGTTTTTATTTTCTTTTTAACACTGCACACACTTCACGAGAGCGTGTTAAGCCCGTGTCAATGAACCTCCCGTTCAGACTTTGGGATTGATGTGCACGAGTCTTATTTTAAAAGATGAGAACGTGTATATCTAACTCAAAGTCCTGAATTGTCTCGTTTTGGACAGTCTGTGAATGTTTGATCACAGTTAGGTGGTCATTTACTATGTGCTTGTATTATTTGTTGAAAATTTCGGGTTGTGTCTACTCACTCCTCTCTGATATACCTTTATTGATTTAGAATATTTTCTTAACCACTTATTAGTAAGTGTTTAGAAAATATCTTAATCAATAAATATTTTGGTATATCGGAGAGGTGTGGGGAGATGCTGCCGAAATTTTCAGCAAATAATACAATCACATAGTAAATGGTCATCTGAGTGCGATCAAATATTCACAGATGGGTAAAAAGTGATAATATAAATAATAAATCCTTCCTATTCATTTCGGTTGCGTCGAAGGATGTGTGATTTAGAATTTTAAAATTTTTGTCTATTGATATTGTTTGGGCGTAGGACAGCAATGGCTTCAGACCGTTCATGGATGTATCACAGAATAGTTGATCATGTGGTGTCCCAGGAGTTTAGGGTCGGAGTTGAGAATTTCGTTCAGTTTGCATTGGGGATCCAAATGCAGAAGTAGACAGGCAAGGTGGCATCCGATGTCCTTGTATGATTTGTAAAAATTTGAAGTGGAATTCCTATGGGAAGTTCAACGCCATTTATACAGAAAGGGTTGTTTGAAGGTTATATGAATTAGACATGTCATGGTGAGGACTTCTGGTCGCACGAGCCTAGTAATGTGGAAGGCACAAGTACGTACGTGGATATGGTTGTAGATGCTGCTGGTCCGGCATTCAGTGTACATGTGGATCCTGTATACGCTGAAGATGTGCCGAATAAGGGAGCCGAAAGATTCTATCAATTACTTAAGGATGCTGATGAGCCATTGTGGGATGGTTGTCAAAAGCACACTCGGTTGTCAGCGGTGTCACAGTTGTTGAACTTGAAATCTGAATTTCATATTTCTGAGAATTGCTTTGATCGTCTCCTCCTCATCATCAAGAGCATGTTACCTCCAGATGAAAAGCTGCCTCCAAATTTTTATCGTGCCAAGAAGATGGTGAATGATTTAGGACTTGGATATGTGAAAATAGATGCATGTCCTAATCATTGTATGTTGTATGACAAAGAGAATGCAGATATGGTATCCTGTTCAGTTTGCGTCATGATAGATTTAAACCTAAAAGAGGGGTCATTCTAGGGGAAGGATTACCTTATGCGTCATTGCGATATTTCCCCCTTACACCGAGGCTGCAGCGGATGTATATGTCTTCAAAGACAGCTGGACATATGAGGTGGCATGCAGAAAGAGTACGTCGGGACATGGATATTATGACTCATCCTGCAGATGGCGAAGCTTGGATTCATTTCAACCATGTTTATCCTATCTTCTCAAGGGAGTCACGTAATGTGAGGCTTGGTTTATGCACTGACGGATTTAATCCATTTGGAGGTTCAGTGGCTTCCTACTCCAGCTGGCCAGTGTTCGTGACACCATACAACCTTCCTCCGAGCATGTGCATGAAGCGAGAGAATTTTTTCCTGTCCTTATTGATTCCTGGTCCGAAGAGTCCTACAAAAAATATAGGCATCTATCTAAGACCGTTGATTGATGAATTGAAATTATTATGGACTGAGGGGGTCAATACTTATGATGCATCTAGAAAGCAAAATTTTCACCATGAGGGCGGCATTGATGTGGACTATAAGTGATTTTCCTGCATATGGAATGCTATCTGGTTGGAGCACACATGGGGCTAGCATGTCTGTATTGTATGGATAATACCAATCGTTTGTACTTAAACATGGTGGGAAGTCCTGCTGGTTGATTGCCATCGTCAGTTTTTACCAGCTGATCACCCTTTTAGAAGACAAAAGATGCATCCTAAAGAACAGAAGGAACAAGATGAAGTTATATTCGAGAGGTTGTCCGGTCATGATATGGCAGCACATGTTGAAAATTTTCCAGATATCACACACAATGGTAGTACCCGACACCTTTCAGGTTTTGGGAAGGAGCACAACTTGGTGAAGAAAAGCATTTTCTGGGAGCTACCTTATTGGTCAACTCTTCTTGTGCGGCACAATCTAGACGTGATGCATATCGAGAAAAATGTCTTTGATAATGTATTCAACACAGTTATGGATATCAAAGGTAAAATAAGGACAATGTGAATGCACGCTGGACTTGTCCATGCTCTGTAAACGTCCAGAGTTAGAAATTGTTGAAGTAAATGGGAAATCAAGTAAACAAAAGCAGTTTATGTGCTTGGAGGAGGACAAGTAAAGCAAGTGTGTCAGTGGCTGAAAAACTGAGATTTCCTGACGGTTATGTGTCAAATATTGCTCGTTCTGTCAACGTTAGTGAGGGAAAGATATATGGAATGAAGAGTCACGACTGCCATGTATTCATGCAAAGGTTGCTACCTATTGCATTTCGTGACATCTTCCGACAAGCTATGGGGAGCATTATCTGAGTTGAGTCGATTTTTCACGATTCTATCTGCATCAGAACTCAGGCTTCAGGATGTGCAAACTATCGAGCAGAATGTGGTCACCACTATGCAAGTTGGAGAAGATATTTCCACCTGGTTTCTTCGATTCAATGGAGCATTTACTCGTACATCTACCTATGAAGCAAAGGTCGGAGGGCCAGTACAATATAGATGGATGTATCCATTTGAGAGGTATATGCAAATATGAGCTATTTCCTTCATACGATTGCACCTTACGTAAGTGATAGCTTTTCTAATTGTCTCTTACATTGTGGATGTAGGTGTATGCATGACTTAATGAAAGTCCGAAATAAAGCAAAGTGGAGGGTTCTTTGCTGAGGCATACATTATGGAGGAAATCTCTAACTTTTGTGCAATGTACTTTGAAGCAGACATTCAAACTCGTCGGACACAACCTTCACGTAATGATGATGGGGGGAATCTGTCGGTTCAAATCGACTCTCAATATTTACTCATCCTGGACGTGCCTTCGGACGTTCTTCAACTCGAATCTGGATGACAGAGAGTTATGTGCCGCAAGAGATATATTCTTTTAAATTGTTCTGAGCTAGAATGTTATGTTGAGTAAGTACGAATCTCACAATTTAAATTTATATGTAAGTTTTTTTGCCTTTATTCTACCTATTCAATGTGATCTGCTATTCATATTGTAGACAATTTGATTCAGAATTAATACAAAAAATCCACAACTCACTGATTTTGAGGTTGAAAAAGAACGAGAAAAGTCATTGGCCTTATGGCTAAGACAACGCGTAAGTGTACACCGTCAAAGAGTATTCAACAAAATTCATTTCACTTTATAACTAGCCTTTTCTACACGCAGGTGCAAGAAGGTTTAATTACTGATGAAAGAGTTCGTCAGGTAGCCTACGGCCCATCCAAATTGCACAGAATTATCCTGGATTTATTGTCAATGGGTATAGGTTTCATACGAAAGACTATGGGCAGAATAAATCTACCATGAACAGTGGCGTATGTGTAAAGGAAGTACATACAATGAAAGTGAGTATGACTACTATGGTATTGTAGAGGAGATCCTACAATTGCAATATCTAGGATAAGACAATCATATATTCTTGTTCAAGTGTCATTGGTTTGATCCGAATTCCATTCGAAATGACACAACACATGGGATTGTCGAGCTTAAACATAAGTCAAAATTGAATACTTATGAGCCATTCATCTTAGCCACACAAGCCCAGCAAGTGTATATACAAGCTATCCTTCATGTACAAACAAAGAACGAAATGATTGATGGGTAGTTTGCAGAGTTAAGTCAAGACTATTATCTGATTATGAATTGGACATGACTGATCAGACAGCTGAAGAGATCAATGCAGAATTCTTTCAAGAAGACTTTGTTGAAGATGTAGAGTTGACAACTCATATTGGAGAAAATGAATCCGAAGCACCAATGTCCTTGTCTCACGGAAATGAGGTCGAAGAAGTCGATCCACGTGAGATGAAAGACAGTAGTGCTCATCGTACAGATATTGAATATGAAAGTTCTGGTGAGGAAGAGGAATATACCAGTGATGAATGTGAAGATGATGATGAAGATGGGGTTGAATTAGACATATCGTTATCATCTGAGGAGGAAATGGATATCAATTAAACTATGGTAGAATTTTTCACACTTGTAGAGTATATTTAAAGCAGCTCACTTTCAATATAAGCAATTGACTAGTAAACATTATGATTTTATGTTCTCTATGAAGATATGGTGCGTGGAGGAAGATCTGGTAGCAGTTCTAGGAGGGGCATTCGTGGGAGGGCTTTGTTCCCGCATCTGGTATGTATATTTTCTAATATCATCATCAGCTGTGTATTTTCTCTGTATATTATTATGTGTACTTGTGTAGTGGTAATGCCATTAAAATTGTTACAGTTTCTGCTTCTCCTTCGAGTGAGCGGACACCTCCTCTACCTAGCGGACTAGGTATGTATATTTCAATTTTCAAGTATTTTTTAGTCATTATTTACACATATTATTAATGTTATTAGAATTGTTACAGTTGCTGGTCCTTCTTCTGCATCTCCTAGCGTGCCTGCAGGTATGTATATTTCAATTTCCAAGTATTTTTGTAGTAATTATTATATATATTATTAATGTTATTAGAATTGCTACAGTTTCTAGTTCTTCTGCTCCTACCGTGCCTGCAGGTATGTATATTTACAAATGTACTTTTATTGTGCATTCATCTTCCTCATTACTTATGCGTTCTATTCTAGTTACAGCTGTTGGTGCATCCTCCGAGTCTCCTCCTGTAGTAGCTGGTATGTATATGTAAAGTTATACTTTAATGTATGCATTAATTCTGATGCCATTAAAATGTCACATGCTCAGGTCACTCTACACATTCTCCAGATGCACCAGTAGATTTGTATATTTAACTGTTAGGGTATTTCTGTAGTCATTATTTAGTATTTTTGTACATTACTCATGTTGTTCATCATTATTTTCCAGGTTCGGTGCCAGAGGATGCTGGTAGTCTGCAGGAGGGCAGAGGTAGTTTTTATGAGAGCACTCTGCGGGAGGTCTGGATTAAGGGTACGTAATCAACATGTATGTATTTCTTATGGGCAATGAAGTGAATTTAGTTCAGAAATTGACATTATGCAGTTACATCATTGCAGTGATAAAATAGAGCCTACTCAAGCATCTCAATTCATCACAAGAACGTTACAAGCACATTTTCCTGGGCCAATTCATAGATTCAATGATTTTCCGATGGAGGTCCAGGAGCACTTGTATCAGATGTTCATGGTATGTAATTTCGTTATAATTTAATTCTTATCGTATTCATACATGCAGTTCACTAACTCTTATGTATATAGAGCCAGCATCGATTCACGAGTCGTACGGACAAGGCGCGGTCTCGATTTGTATGGACGATGACCGCAAGATCAAATTTCAAGCATTTGATGTATAACGTAAGAAAAAATGCAGAGAAACATTCTCAGAGTGCAGACCCGACTCTTTGGAGGGAGCGGGCGCCCAGTTGGATGAGGGGAGAATATTGGAAACTCTTTGCAACATCTGGGTTGCAGAGTCAACATCCTCAATAATGAAAGTTAATCGGGCTGCGAATCCAGAAGCAAACATGCATACTGGTGGGTCTGTCTCTTTTGCGACCCATCAGTCCAGATTGGTAAGTAATTTGTCCATTTCTGGTCTCTTTTATTTATAAAGGTACTCATTTATGTCATGTTTTTTCTGTGAATAGGAGAAGGAGCTAAAAAGCAGCCGACATTTTCCGAGGTGTTCGATAGAACACACAAGAAAAAAGGAACGGATGCATACATTAGCGATAGAGCCCGAGTGGTTGCAGTTTTGGGCACAGCATCGACACGAGCCGGGTGGTTTTATCTGGGGATCCAGCTCAGGGTCACAGACCAGTGCTTCCACGCAGGAGTTGGTACTCCGGGTACTTCTCTAGACAGCTGATGGGCTTCATTGACAGTAGGATATCGGGCTGAGTCTTGTCTGACGGATTCGATGGAGACTCGTCTAGCCCAGATGCAGATGCAGGTGACCGATGCACTACAGGCCCAGCTCT
Source organism: Colocasia esculenta (assembly GCA_014218235.1). Taxonomy (NCBI): domain Eukaryota; kingdom Viridiplantae; phylum Streptophyta; class Magnoliopsida; order Alismatales; family Araceae; genus Colocasia; species Colocasia esculenta. The sequence goes on from CM024766.1 coordinate 107,411,970, forward strand.
CCCAGTCCCTGTCCCAGGTTATCTCCCAGGCCTTCTCCCGATCAACGTTCCTCCTCCACAGGCAGCACCTCCTCCACAGGCAGCACCATCGACATCACACACGCCCCTCACGTGAGTAAATTTTTTATTTCAGAGGTTTAATTTTAACAGTTAACTTAGTTTAACTTTAATTTGGGTTGATCGACGCACAATTTCTTGTTAAGCGAGTTAGGTAGTTAAAAAGGGAGAACTTAGGTAGGTTTGGGGGTTCAAAATTAGAAATACTCATCCGATTGGCCTCTGATTTTTTTCAGAACGGTCGGGGCGATGAGTGTGACTTGTGGAAACTGACGGAGATCAATTCGGACTCCCAGTTTGACTGCGACGCTCCAAGTCGTCTTAACCAAGTTAGTTTAGTTAAAAAATGAAAAACTTCGGTTTGAGGGACCAAAATTAGAAATACTCATCTGATTGCCCACCGGTTTGATCCAGCACGGTCGGGTCGATGAGTGTGACTTGTGGAAACTGACGGAGTTCAATTCGGACTCCCGTTTGACCTCGAGGCTCCAAGTCGTCTTAACAAGTTACTTTAGTTAAAAATGAAAAACTTCGATTTGAGGGACCAAAATTGAAATACTCATCCGATTGGCCTCCGTTTTGTCCAGCACGGTCGGACCGATGAGTGTGACTTGTGGAAATTGACGGAGTTCAATTCGGACTCCCGGTTTGACCTCGACGCTCCAAGTCGTCTTAACCAAGTTAGTTTAGTTAAAAATGAAAAACTTCGATTTGAGGGACCAAAATTAGAAATACTCATCTGATTGGCCTCCGGTTTGTTCCAGCACGGTCGGGCCGATGAGTGTGACTTGTGAAACTGACGGAGTTCATTCGGACTCCCGTTTGACCTCGAGGCTCCAAGTCGTCTTAACCAAGTTACTTTAGTTAAAAAATGAAAAACTTCGATTTGAGGGACCAAAATTAGAAATACTCATCCGATTGGCCTCCAGTTTGTTCCAGCACGATCGGGTCGATGAGTGTGACTGTGGAAACCGACGGAGTTCAATTCGGACTCCCGGTTTGACCTCGAGCTCCAAGTCGTCTTAACCAAGTTAGTTTAGTTAAAAATGAAAACTTCAGTTTGAGGGACCAAAATTAGAAATACTCATCCGATTGGCCTCCGGTTTGTTCCAGCACGGTCGGGCCGATGAGTGTGACTTGTAAAAACTGATTGAGTTCAATTCGGACTCCAGGTTTGACCTCGACGCTCCAAGTCGTCTTAACTAAGTTAGTTTAGTTAAAAAATGAAAAACTTCGGTTTGGGGGACCAAAATTAGAATATTCATCCGATTGGCCTCCGGTTTGTTCCAGCACGGTCGGGTCGACGAGTGTGACTTGTGGAAACTGACGGAGTTCAATTCGGACTCCCAGTTTGTCCTCGATGCTCCAAGTCGTCTTAACCAAGTTAGTTTAGTTAAAAAATGAAAAACTTCGGTTTGAGGGACCAAAATAGAAATACTCATCCGATTGGCCTCCGTTTGTTCCAGCACGGTCGGGTCGATGAGTGTGACTTGTGGAAACTGACGGAGTTCAATTCGGACTCCCGGTTTGACCTCGACGCTCCAAGTCATCTTAACCAAGTTAGTTTAGTTAAAAAATGAAAAACTTCGGTTTGAGGGACCAAAATTAGAAATACTCATCCGATTGGCCTCCGGTTTGTTTCAGCACGGTCGGGCCGATGAGTGTGACTTGTGGAAACTGACGGAGTTCAATTCGGACTCCCGGTTTGACCTCGAGGCTCCAAGTCGTCTTAACCTAGTTAGTTTAGTTAAAAAATGAAAAACTTCGATTTGAGGGACCAAAATTAGAAATACTCATCCGATTGGCCTCCGGTTTGTTCCAGCATGGTCGGGTCGATGAGTGTGACTTGTGGAAATTGACGGAGTTCAATTCGGACTCCCGGTTTGACCTCGACGCTCAAAGTCGTCTTAACCAAGTTAGTTTTGTTAAAAAATGAAAAACTTCGGTTTGAGGGACCAAAATTAGAAATACTCATCCGATTGGCCTCCGGTTGTTCCAGCACGTCGGGTCGATGAGTGTGGACTTGTGGAAACTGGCGGAGATCAATTCGGACTCCCGGTTGTCCTCGACGCTCCAAGTCGTCTTAACCAAGTTAGTTTAGTTAAAAATGAAAAACTTCGGTTTGGGGGACCAAAATTAGAAATATTCATCCGATTGGCCTCCGGTTCGTTCCAGCACGGTCGGGTCGATGAGTGTGACTTGTGGAAACTGACGGAGTTCAATTCGGACTCCCGGTTGTCCTCGACGCTCCAAGTCGTCTTAACCAAGTTAGTTTAGTTAAAAATGAAAAACTTCGGTTTGAGGGACCAAAATTAGAAATACACATCTGATTGGCCTCCGGTTTGTTCCAGCACGGTCGGGTCGATGTGTGTGACTTGTGGAAACTGACGGGGTTCAATTCGGACTCCCGATTTGACCTCGACGCTCCAAGTCATCTTAACCAAGTTAGTTTAGTTAAAAAATGAAAAACTTCGGTTTGACGGACCAAAATTAGAATACTCATCCGATTGCCTCCGGTTTGTTTGTTTCAGCACGGTCGGGCTGATGAGTGTGACTTGTGGAAACTGACGGAGTTCAATTCGGACTCCCGGTTTGACCTCGAGGCTCCAAGTCGTCTTAACCAAGTTAGTTTAGTTAAAAAATGAAAAACTTCGATTTGAGGGACCAAAATTAAAATACTCATCCGATTGGCCTCCGTTTGTTCCAGCATGGTCGGGTCAATGAGTGTGACTTGTGGAAACTGACGGAGTTCAATTCGGACTCCCGTTTGACCTCGACGCTCCAAGTCGTCTTAACCAAGTTAGTTTAGTTAAAAATGAAAAACTTCGGTTTGAGGGACCAAAATTAGAATACTCATCCGATTGGCCTCCGGTTTGTTCCAGCACGGTCAGGTCGATGAGTGTGACTTGTCGAAACTGACGGAGATCAATTCGGACTCCCGTTTGTCCTCGACGCTCAAGTCGTCTTAACCAGTTAGTTTAGTTAAAAAATGAAAAACTTCGGTTTGAGGGAACAAAATTAGAAATACTCATCCGATTGGCCTCCGATTTGTTCCAGCACGGTCGGGCCAATGAGTGTGACTTGTGGAAATTGACGGAGTTCAAATCGGATTCCCGGTTTGACCTCGACGCTCAAGTCGTCTTAACCAGTTAGTTTAGTTAAAAAATGAAAAACTTCGTTTGAGGGACCAAAATTAGAAATACTCATCTGATTGGCCTCCGGTTTGTTCCAGCACGGTCGGGCCGATGAGTGTGACTTGCGGAAACTGACGGAGTTCAAATCGGACTCCCGGTTTGACCTCGACGCTCCAAGTCGTCTTAACCAAGTTAGTTTAGTTAAAAAATGAAAAACTTCGGTTTGAGGGACCAAAATTTGAAATACTCATCCGATTGGCCTCCTGTTTGTTCCAGCATGGTCGGGCCGATGAGTGTGACTTGTGGAAACTGACGGAGTTCAAATCGGACTCCCGGTTTGACCTCGACGCTCCAAGTTGTCTTAACCAAGTTAGTTTAGTTAAAAAATGAAAAACTTCGATTTGAGGGACCAAAATTGAATACTCATCCGATTGGCCTCCGGTTTGTTCCAGCACGGTCGTGTCGATGAGTATGACTTGTGGAAACTGACGGAGTTCAATTCGGACTCCCGTTTGACCTCGACGCTCCAAGTCGTCTTAACCAAGTTACTTTAGTTAAAAAATGAAAAACTTCGGTTTGAGGGACCAAAATTAGAAATACTCATCCGATTGGCCTCCGGTTTGTTCCAGCACGGTCGGGCAGATGAGTGTGACTTGTAAAAACTGATTGAGTTCAATTCGGACTCCAGGTTTGACCTCGACGCTCCAAGTCGTCTTAACTAAGTTAGTTTAGTTAAAAAATGAAAAACTTCGATTTGGGGGACCAAAATTAGAAATATTCATCCGATTGGCCTCTGGTTCGTTCCTGCACGGTCGGGTCGATGAGTGTGACTTGTGGAAACTGACGGAGTTCAATTCGGACTCCCGGTTTGTCCTCGACGCTCCAAGTCATCTTAACCAAGTTTGTTTAGTTAAAAATGAAAAACTTCGGTTTGAGGGACAAAAATTAGAAATACTCATCCGATTGGCCTCCGGTTTGTTCCAGCACGGTCGGGCCGATGAGTGTGACTTGTGGAAACTGACGGAGTTCAAATCGGACTCCCGTTTCACCTCGACGCTCCAAGTCGTCTTAAGCAAGTTAGTTTAGTTAAAAAATGAAAAACATTGGTTTGAGGGACCACAATTTGAAATACTCATCCGATTGGCCTCCGGTTTGTTCCAGCACGGTCGGGCAAATGAGTGTGACTTGTGGAAACTGACGGAGTTCAAATCGGACTTCCGGTTTGACCTCGACGCTCCAAGTCGTCTTAACCAAGTTAGTTTAGTTAAAAAATGAAAAACTTCGATTTGAGGGACCAAATTTTGAAATACTCATCTGATTGGCCTCCGGTTTGTTCCAGCACTGTCGGGTCGACGAGTGTGACTTGTGAAAACTGACAGAGTTCAATTCGGACTCCCGGTTTGACCTCGACGCTCCAGTCGTCTTAACCAAGTAGTTTAGTTAAAAAATGAAAAACTTCGATTTGAGGGACCAAAATTAGAAATACTCATCCGATTGGCCTCCGGTTGTTCCAGCACGGTCGGTTCGATGAGTGTGACTTGGGGAAACTGACGGAGTTCAATTCGGTCTCCCGATTTGATCTCGACGCTCCAAGTCGTCTTAACCAAGTTAGTTTAGTTAAAAAATGAAAAACTTCGGTTTGAGGGACCAAAATTAGAAATACTCATCCGATTGGCCTCCGGTTTGTTCCAGCACGGTCAGGTCGATGAGTGTGACTTGTGGAAACTGACGGAGTTCAATTCGGACTCCCGGTTTCACCTCGACGCTTCAAGTCGTCTTAACCAAGTTAGTTTAGTTAAAAAATGAAAAACTTTGATTTGAGGGACCAAAATTAGAAATACTCATCCGATTGGCCTTCAGTTTGTTCCAGCACGGTCGGGCGATGAGTGTGACTTGTGAAAACTGACGGAGTTCAATTCGGACTCCCGATTTGACCTCGACGCTCCAAGCCGTCTAAACCAAGTTAGTTTAGTTAAAAAATGAAAAACTTTGGTTTCAGGGTCCAATGTTAAAAATACTCTTCTGATTGGCCTCCGGTTTGTTCCAGCACGGTCGGGTCGATGAGTGTGACTTGTGGAAACTGACGGAGTTCAATTCGGACTCCCGGTTTGACCTTGACGCTCCAAGTCGTCTTAACCAAGTTAGTTTAGTTAAAAAATGAAAAACTTCGATTTCAGGGTCCAAAATTAGAAATACTTATCTACTTGGCCTCCGGTTTATTCCAGCACGGTCGGGTCGATGAGTGTGACTTGTGGAAACTGACGGAGTTCAATTCGGACTCACGGTTTGACCTCGACGTTTCAAGTCATCTTAACCAAGTTAGTTTAGTTAAAAAATGAAAAACTTCGATTTGAGGGACCAAAATTAGAAATACTCATCCGATTGGCCTCCGGTTTGTTCCAGCACGTCGGCCGATGAGTGTGACTTGTGGAAACTGACGGAGTTCAATTCGGACTCCCGATTTGACCTCGACGCTCCAAGTCGTCTTAACCAAGTTAGTTTAGTTAAAAAATGAAAAACTTCGGTTTGAGGGTCCAATGTTAGAAATACTCTTCCGATTGGCCTCCGTTTGTTCCAGCATGGTCGGGCCGATGAGTGTGACTTTGGAAACTGACGGAGTTCAAATCGGACTCCCGTTTGACCTCGACGCTCCAAGTTGTCTTAACCAACTTAGTTTAGTTAAAAAATGAAAAACTTCGATTTGAGGGACCAAAATTTGAAATACTCATCCGATTGGCCTCCGGTTTGTTCCAGCACGGTCGGGTCGATGAGTATGACTTGTGGAAACTGACGGAGTTCAATTCGGACTCCGGTTTGACCTCGACGCTCCAAGTCGTCTTAACCAAGTTATTTTAGTTAAAAAATGAAACATCGGTTTGAGGGACCAAAATTAGAAATACTCATCCGATTGGCCTCCGGTTTGTTCCAGTACGGTCGGGCCTATGAGTGTGACTTGAAAAAACTGATTGAGTTCAATTCGGACTCCCGGTTGACCTCGACGCTCCAAGTCGTCTTAACCAAGTTAGTTTAGTTAAAAAATGAAAAACTTCGGTTTGGGGGACCAAAATTAGAAATATTCATCCGATTGGCCTCCGGTTCGTTCCAGCACGGTCGGGTCGATGAGTGTGACTTTGGAAACTGACGGAGTTCATTCGGACTCCCGGTTTGTCCTCGACGCTCCAAGTCGTCTTAACCAAGTTAGTTTAGTTAAAAAATGAAAAACTTCGGTTTGAGGGACCAAAATTAGAATACTCATCCGATTGTCCTCTGGTTTGTTCCAGCACGGTCGGGCCGATGAGTGTGACTTGTGGAAACTGACGGAGTTCAAATCGGACTCTCGGTTTGACCTCGACGCTCCAGTCATCTTAAGCAGTTAGTTTAGTTAAAAAATGAAAAACTTCGGTTGAGGGACCACAATTTGAAATACTCATCCGATTGGCCTCCGGTTGTTCCAGCACGGTCGGGCCGATGAGTGTGACTTGTGGAAACTGACGGAGTTCAAATCGGACTTCCGTTTGACCTCGACGCTCCAAGTCATCTTAACCAAGTTAGTTTAGTTAAAAAATGAAAAACTTCGATTTGAGGGACCAAATTTTGAAATACTCATCTGATTGGCCTCCGGTTTGTTCCAGCACGGTCGGTCGATGAGTGTGACTTGTGGAAACTGACGGAGTTCAATTCGGACTCCCGGTTTGACCTCGACGCTCCAAGTCGTCTTAACCAAGTTAGTTTAGTTAAAAAATGAAAAACTTCGATTGAGGGACCAAAATTTGAAATACTCATCCGATTGGCCTCCGGTTTGTTCCAGCACGGTCGGGTCGATGAGTATGACTTGTGGAACTGACGGAGTTCAATTCGGCCTCCCGGTTTGACCTCGACGCTCCAAGTCGTCTTAACCAAGTTAATTTAGTTAAAAAATGAAAAACATCGGTTTGAGGGACCAAAATTAGAAATACTCATCCGATTGGCCTCCGGTTTGTTCCAGTACGGTCGGGCCTATGAGTGTGACTTGAAAAAACTGATTGAGTTCAATTCGGACTCCAGGTTTGACCTCGACGCTCCAAGTCGTCTTAACCAAGTTAGTTTAGTTAAAAAATGAAAAACTTCGGTTTGGGGGACCAAAATTAGAAATATTCATCCGATTGGCCTCCGGTTCGTTCCAGCACGGTCGGGTCGATGAGTGTGACTTGTGGAAACTGACGGAGTTCAATTCGGACTCCCGGTTTGTCCTCGACGCTCCAAGTCGTCTTAACCAAGTTAGTTTAGTTAAAAAATGAAAAACTTCGGTTTGAGGGACCAAAATTAGAAATACTCATCCGATTGTCCTCTGGTTTGTTCCAGCACGGTCGGGCCGATGAGTGTGACTTGTGGAAACTGACGGAGTTCAAATCGGACTCTCGGTTTGACGTCGACGCTCCAGGTCATCTTAAGCAAGTTAGTTTAGTTAAAAAATGAAAAACTTCGGTTTGAGGGACCACAATTTGAAATACTCATCCGATTGGCCTCCGGTTTGTTCCAGCACGGTCGGGCCGATGAGTGTGACTTATGGAAACTGACAGAGTTCAAATCGGACTTCCGTTTGACCTCGACGCTCCAAGTCATCTTAACCAAGTTAGTTTAGTTAAAAAATGAAAAACTTCGATTTGAGGGACCAAATTTTGAAATACTCATCTGATTGGCCTCCGGTTTGTTCCAGCACGGTCGGGTCGATGAGTGTGACTTGTGGAAACTGACGGAGTTCAATTCGGACTCCCGGTTTGACCTCGACGCTCCAAGTCGTCTTAACCAAGTTAGTTTAGTTAAAAAATGAAAAACTTCGATTTGAGGGACCAAAATTAGAAATACTCATCCGATTGGCCTCCGGTTTGTTCCAGCACGGTCGGGTCGATGAGTGTGACTTGTGGAAACTGACGGAGTTCTATTCGGACTCCCGATTTGATCTCGACGCTCCAAGTCGTCTTAACCAAGTTAGTTTAGTTAAAAAATGAAAAACTTCGGTTTGAGGGACCAAAATTAGAAATACTCATTCGATTTGCCTCCGGTTTGTTCCAGCACGGTCAGGTCGATGAGTGTGACTTGTGGAAACTGACGGAGTTCAATTCGGACTCTCGGTTTGACCTCGACGCTTCAAGTCGTCTTAACCAAGTTAGTTTAGTTAAAAAATGAAAAACTTCCATTTGAGGTACCAAAATTAGAAATACTCATCCGATTGGCCTTCAGTTTGTTCCAGCACGGTCGGGCCGATGAGTGTGACTTGTGGAAACTGACGGAGTTCAATTCGGACTCCCGATTTGACCTCGACGCTCCAAGTCGTCTTAACCAAGTTTTTAGTTAAAAAATGAAAAACTTCGGTTTGAGGATCCAATCTTAGAAATACTCTTCCGATTGGCCTCCGTTTGTTCCAGCACGGTCGGGTCGATGAGTGTGACTTGTGGAAACTGACGGAGTTCAATTCGGACTCCCGGTTTGACCTTGACGCTCCAAGTCGTCTTAACCAGTTAGTTTAGTTAAAAAATGAAGAACTTCGGTTTCAGAGTCCAAAATTAGAAATACTTATCTACTTGGCCTCCGGTTTATTCCAGCACGGTCGGGTCGATGAGTGTGACTTGTGGAAACTGACGGAGTTCAATTCGGACTCACGGTTTGACCTCGACGCTTCAAGTCATCTTAACCAAGTTAGTTTAGTTAAAAAATGAAAAACTTCGATTTGAGGGACCAAAATTAGAAATACTCATCCGATTGGCCTCCGGTTTGTTCCAGCACGGTCGGGCCGATGAGTGTGACTTGTGGAACTGACGGAGTTCATTCGGACTCCCGATTTGACCTCGACGCTCCAAGTCGTCTTAACCAAGTTAGTTTAGTTAAAAAATGAAAAACTTCGGTTTGAGGGTCCAATGTTAGAAATACTCTTCCTATTGGCCTCCGGTTTGTTCCAGCACGGTCGGCCGATGAGTGTGACTTGTGGAAACTGACATAGTTCAATTCGGACTCCCGGTTTGACCGCGACGCGCCAAGTCGTCTTAACCAAGTTAGTTTAGTTAAAAAATGAAGAACTTCGGTTTCAGAGTCCAAAATTAGAAATACTCATCTAATTGACCTCCATTGCTTATAGTTTTATTTAATTTATACTTCTAAAATAAGTTATTGTTATAATAGTATTTAATTTTAACTTATTATTCTTATATATATATTGTAGGTTCCTTCATCGGGTGGAGTGGGAGGACACGAGGATGAAGACGAAGACGAGGCATCATGATTTTCATTTCATTATTATATTGTTGTAGACATTTTTATTATTGTTGTTGGCATTATATTATTGTGATGTTGTGGATATTTTTATTCTTATTGTGCACATTTTATTATTCTGATGTTGTGGACATTTTATTATTGTTGTGTTGTGGATATTTTTATTATTGTTGATGTTGTCGACATTTTATTATTGTTTTGTTGTGGATATTTTTATTATTTTTGTGTTGTAGATATTTTTATAGTGGACAATTATTATTGTTGTGGATATTATTATTTTATTTAAGTAGGTTATTTTCCTAAAAATATATATATTTTAAAAAATATTTAAAAAATAGAGACCGATTAGGGACCGAAATAATTCGGTCCCTATTCGGTCTAAATAGGGACCGAATTTATTCGGTCTCCATTCGGTCCCTATTTTAGGGACCGAATGGGGACTGAATAAGTCGGTCCCTATGTAGGACCGAAATAAATCGGTCCCTATTCGGTCCTATTTTAGGGACCGAACTAGGACTGAATAAATTCGGTCCCTAAAGAGGGACCGAATTTATTCGGTCCCTATTTTAGGGACCGAATGGGGACTGAATAAGTCGGTCCCTATGTAGGGACCGAATTTATTCGGTCCCCATTCGTCCCTATTCTAGGGACTGAATTGGGACCGAATACTTTCGGTCCCTAAATAGGGACCGATCTTATTCGGTCCCTATTTAGTAACCGAATAGGGACCGAATTTAGTCGGTCACAGATTTATGACCAGAAGTTTTTGACCGACATATTCGGTCACTATTCGGTCCCTATTCGGTCTTGAGATGTTTAGGGACCGAATAGAGACCGAATATTTCGGTCTCTATTTCCGATTTTTCTTGTAGTGATTTAAAGCATGACTTACAGCAATCGTGCGGGCACTCTCGGTAACATAGTCATCCGTCCCCTTCCGCTTATGAGTCCGGTCAAATAACTCGCGGAAAGTAGGGGCACGCTCCAGGTTGTGATGCTTAAAATTCAACAAAATTAGTTACTTTCACAATAATAATCCATATGTATATATGAATCGAACAATAAATACTTACCAATTTTTGACTGTGGGTCGCATAAGATACGGATCCACTAGTATGCACATTCTTCTCCCGTTGAGTTGCTCTATTGCGTATTGCCGCCTGTGACCGCTGCTGCCATGGTCCAGCAGCCCACGCGCGCAAAGGGACTCCCAATAGTCCCTCCGCAGCCAAACAGGGGCGTAATCCACCCAAGCCATAGGATCCCGGTTGCCTGTGGTCTTCATTGCCTTGTCCCGTGCCTCCCACATCGACTTTCTTAAATTAGTCTGGGCCGTAATCTCCCAGACAGCTCGAGCCCGAGGGAGATCCTCGGGTCTCGTAAACGCGAACCTCCGCTGTAAAGAAATAAAATTAATCAACATTCTGCAATAAACCTAAATTAATAATAATTGAATAAATGACTTCAACTCTTCTAAAAAATAAAAATACCGTAAACATGTCAATAATAAATCCCGGACTGGCACCGGGAAGTCTCTCCATGCATCCACTGGTCCTGGAATATGTGCATAGACCAGCGTCGTAATATAGCGGGAAGCAGGACTGGGATCTATCTTCCCCCTGCAATTTCACATTAATTTTCTACATGAAATGTATATCCTAAATAACAATACAGTAACACTGAGATGATGAACTTTACCCTGAGATCCAGTATGGTTGTCGTCCTGGTAGCTGAGGCCCCTCCTCAGCTGCTGGATGCTGGCTCTCCACCTCTGTTGAAAACAATTTAGTACACTTTTATTGTATAAATTGCAAGAGACCAAACATACTAATCTATTGAAACATATGTTTACCTTGTGGTGAGGAAGAAGACGAAGGTGGCGTGGACGGGGAGGCAGTCCCTGCAAAATTTCATACACATTAGAAATTATGAATTTCAATAAACAAGAATATAGAAATTTACCTGTCGCTGGGACGACGGGCGTGGACGGAGAGGCAGTCCCTGCAAAATTCATACACATTAGAAATTATGAATTTCAAATAAACAACAATGTAGAAAATTACCTGTCGCTGGGACGACGGGCGTGGACGGGGAGCAGTCCCTGCAAAATTTCATACACATTAGAATTATGAATTTCAAATAAACAACAATATAGAAATTTACCTGTCGCTGGGAAGACGGGTGTGGACGGGGAGGCAGTCTGGGCTGTAAAATTGTATGTACGTTAGTTCTCGTGAAATCAATATAAACAATAATACCCATATGGTTTTTTGTGTACATATGCATATACCTGTCGCGGACCTGGAGGCAGACGTGGACGGGGAGGCAGTCCCTCTGCCAACGGACGTGGCAACCGTCCGACTGCGTCCTCCACGTACCATATCTCTATTGATACAAATAAAGATATAGCAAGTCATCAGCACTCAATTTGAAGTAGCAATTTATTATGAACATGTAATGAACAACAACACCAATTTCTTACAAAATATGCAGTATATTATCTATATTCATCATCAGATACTGAAGACATGTTTAATTCAGCATCATCTTCATCATCATCCTGGAATTCATCCTCATCATCTTGGGAGTCTTCCTCCACATCAGACTCCACCTCCCGCTCAGCGACATTTGGGTCAACTTCTTCTTGTTCGTTATCCTTATGTAAGGAAATTGTTTCATTTATATCATGAACATTGTACTGCGTAGAAGCTGCCAACTCTCGTGCGTCACTCCGATCTGATTGGAAAAAGTTGTCATTAACACCTTCGAGCTCATCATCAGTCGGGAGAAGCTCATACTCAGGGAATAGTCTTGATTTCACTCTACATGCAGCCCACCATCTCTTAATTTGAGGGATGTATAATTTGAATAATAAACTTGTTAGGCTTGTGCCGCCAGGATGAATGGCTCATATGTACTCAATTTGGACTTATGCTTCACATCGATTAATCCATATGTTGTGTCATGACGAATAGATGTCGGGTCAAACCAATGACACTTGAACAGAAATACATTGTTGTCTTGTCCCAAAAATTGCAGTTCAATGACTTCTTCGAGAATGCCATAATAGTCAATTTCATTTTCATTGTAGGCACTTCCCTTCACACATACGCCGCTGTTCATCGTAGACTTATTCCGTCCATAATCTCTCGTGTGAAATCTGTATCCATTCACAATGTAGCCTGGATAGACACGTACAATCTTCGAGGGGCCAAAACTAATCTGTTGTACTCTTGAATCGGGAATGAAGCCTTGTTCAACCTATTATGAGATAAATAGACAAACATTGAATAAATGACTTCAACTCAGTCTGCATAAAAACATAACACTTATGTTTCAAAATAATTAGACACATACTCGAGATCTTAACCAAGTAGGAAAAGACTTCTCACGTTCCTTTTCAACCTGCACGTCAGTTAGACGTGGATTCCGTTGCAATATGACCGAGTCAAACTCTCTTCAATGTAAATGTCACACAACCGTTAGGTTCTGTAGCAATGCACGCAAATGATGACGAATAAGCGTGGAGAGCTTACTGAATGTAAGGGTCTAGTTCTTCGCAATTCATGAACACGCAGATCTCCGCAGCTACCAACTCTATGTCTTGAAGTGCACGAGTAGATGAAGATTCGAACGCCCGTCCGACACACTTGAATACAGAGAGTCGGTCTGACACCTCGGAATCTCCACCATCATCATTATGTGGAGGTTGAGTGCGTCGGGTTCGTATTTCCGTGTCAAAGTACATCGAACAGAAGTTCGATATCTCCTCAATGAGGTACGCCTGAGTAATGGAGCCCTCAACTTGTGCTTTGTTATGGACTTTCATCTTAAGATCGTGCATGCACCTACGACAATAATTCAAATGCATACATAAGTAATATACAAGATCGTCGTAATGTCAATAAATTGAGATGTAGAAATATACCTCTCAAACGGATACATCCATCGAAATTGTACTGGTCCTCCGACCCTTGCCTCATATGGTAAATGGATGATCAGGTGCTCCATTGAATCAAAGAATACTGGAGGAAATATCTTCTCTAATTTGCAGACTGTCTGAATTATATTTTGCTCTATATTTTGCAAGTCATGAATTTTGAGTTCTGATGCAGATAAAATCCTGAAGAATTGACTCAGCTCAGTCATTGCTCCCCATATTTGTTTCGGCAACAACTCACGAAAAGCAAGAGGTATCAGTCTTTGCATGAAACCATGGCAGTCATGACTCTTCATTCTGTATATTTTTCCCTCGTTGACATTTACACAACGCGCAATATTCGAGACATATCCATCTGGGAATCTCAATTGCTTTAACCATTGCAACACTTCCTTAATCTGTCTGGCCCCAAGCACATATGCAGCTTTAGGTTGCACCACTTTTCCTTGAACATGTTGTATCTCTAGTTTTGGACGTTTGCAAAGTACTTTCAAATCGAAACGTGCCTTGACGTTATCCTTCATTTTACCTTTGACGTCCATAACTGTGTTGAACACATTATCAAAAACATTCTTCTCTATATGCATGACGTCTAGGTTATGACGTATCAAAAGTGTTGACCAATAAGGCAATTCCCAAAAAATGCTTTGCTTCACCCAATTGTGATCCTTCCCAAAGCCAGGGATTTGTCGGGTACTACCAGCCAGTTGTGTTACAGTCGGTAAGTTCTGGACCCGCCTCACCATGTTTCCACCAGACACCCGTTCCATATCTACCTCCTCCATCACAGTTGTATTTTTAATAAAAGAATCCTTTTGCTTTCGGAAAGGATGGTCACTGGGTAGAAACCGCCGATGACAATCGAACCAACAAGATTTTCCCCCAGATTTCAACACAAATGATTTAAAATCCTCCATGCAATAAGGACATGCCAACCTCCCATGTGTGCTCCAGCCAGATAACATGCCGTAGGCTGGAATGTCACTTATTGTCTATATTAATGCAGCCTTCAGATTGAAATTCTGTTTTCTGGATGCATCATAAGACTGCACACCATCTGACCATAACAATTTCATCTCATCAACACATGGTCTGAGATATATGTCTATATTCTTTCCTGGACTTTTTGGACCCGAATCAGCAATGAAAGGAACAGATTCTCACGCTTCATGCACATGCCTGGCGGAAGGTTATACGGTGTTAAGAATACTGGCCAACATGAGTAAGATGCCACCGAGCCTCCGAAAGGATTGAAACCATCTGTGCATAAACCAAGCTGTACGTTGCGTGGATCCCTTGAGTAGTAAGGATGAGTACGGCTAAAATGAGCCCAAGATTCACCATCGGTAGGATGACTCATTTCACCTTCGTCGCGACGGACTCTTTCCGCATGCCATGTCATATGTCCAGCTGTCCTCGAAGACATGAACAATCGCTGCAATCTGGGTGTGATAGGAAAGTACCGCAATGACTTATACGGAACATCCTTCTGCTTTGACTTGTCCCCTCTCTTGGGCTTGAACCTATCATGCTTACAAATACAGCATGATGTCTTATCTGCATCCTCTTTGTAGTACAGCATACAGTGATTCGGACATGCATCAATTTTCATAAAACCAAGCCCCAAATCATTCACCATCTTCTTCGCACGGTAAAAGTCAGCAGGTAACCTCTCTGATTGAGGAAGCATGCTCTTGACCAGTAAGAGAAGCCTGTCAAAACAACTCTCGCTCATATGAAATTCAGATTTCAAATTCAATAGCTGCGACACTGCAGACACCGTGTATGCTTCTCACAACCATCCCATAATGGCTCATCAGTATCTCGAAGTAACTGATAAAATCTCTGAGTTGTATCATTCGGCACTTCTTCATTGTTTGATCTTCATGAATATTGAACTCCGGACCAGAAACTCACCATGACACGACCATAACTCATAATGGCAACAAATCCTCTCGTATACAGATGATGCTGCACATCCCATGTCGATATCCACTTTCTGTTCTTACAAGCCGAACACGGACATCGGATGTTACCCATCGGATCAACTGCTACTGATGTATTACTCAATGCAAACTCAATAAACTGTCAACTCCGTCTTTAAACTCCTCGGTCACAACTCCATTCACTATTCCACAGTACATCCATGACCGATTCTCCGACATTTTTCCTACAGATTAAATGTCATGTCCCGAGTTAAAATCCAACACACCCTCACATCATTCAAGTACCATACATACGTTATATGGAGAGTCCCAGAGCTAATGGGTGAATAAAGTGTTGACGTAAAGATAAATGAAGAGTAAACATACATGAATATCAAATAAATTTGAGCACTATATAAATACTTAATGGTATTGAACATTAAAAACAACACAAACCGTGATGTCTTCATATTAGGCCACCACCATTTGATCGGCTCTTTATTCACCAGCTTCTCAGTAGATTTCCTAGGGAGTGTGAACTAACCACTGATATCCCTAAATATAGTTTGCCAAATACATCTCTTCGTACATAATGGGAAGACATAACTTTGAGAATGTCAAGTTCTTTG